>JAJLSF010000008.1:0-107864 GCA_030567395.1 Citeromyces hawaiiensis
TTCTCAACTGGAAACCGAGCAAAAGTTTTTGTTGCAGATGATCAGGGAAAGAGAAACGTACAACAAAATACTTATCGAGACGCTCAACGAATACGAGCTGACTATATTGGATATGCTGAAGCAACTGCGAAGTTTTACCGTTGAATACTCCAGTCATAAGATGAATGATTTGCGAGTGAAGTTTGATACGTTAAAGGAAATGGAATCGGAGTTCTACTCCCACTACTTGAAGCTTGTCCAAATGAAGCAGACGAGCGCAGATGTTTATCACGAAATTGCGAGCAAAAATATACAAGGAAACATTGAAACACGAGAAGAGACACAGGTATGGTGCAGGAAATATTCCATTGAGCGTGGCTGATGTCCAAATGGCAGCTAGATCAGCCATTTTTTCGCATCAGCTCCAACTCAAATTGTAAGGCGGGTGCTTTCACAAGTAGAATGATGTGCATGGGTGCATTGGAGATTCTTTAACGTTCGTGGTGAACCTTTCTAAGACTTTGAAGGTGTTTCAATGAGGCGATGCGATCTAGATCAGATTAAGGATGACCCCTACTAAAGATTTACCCGAATATTTCTGCGACATGCTCTCTGCATGGATGATAGTCTAGCATGGTCAATCACGGATCTGGAAAACTATTTACGGTGCATTTGCAGAATACATCTTTACCAAACTTTTGTTCGACTCAATCGCATGTCCCTATTTCTCTATGATTAGAGAAAAATTGCAAACGCTAGAATGGATTTCAGAGGATCCGATCCTTGAAAACACATATCACTCAACAGATGCGCCATCTCAATGGGAGATGGAAAAGCGCAAACAGTTGACTGATATCTGGTATATACCCTTTACTGCGATGTGAATTCGTCAGGTAGACCTAAATGCTACGGGAGTGGCTTCCAAGCAGTTCCATGAGAGGCTATGAGACGAGGATGTCAACAAAACTCATGCTTTAAGATGTCGTAGACTTCAGTCAATCTCGTCTCAGCACCTTTCTTAGTGCGTACCCCATCAATCGAATGTACTTCAGAACAATCAAATGTAGTTGAAGAAGCTCTCGCATACGTACTGATAATGCTGATAGTTTAGCGAGAAGACGGCGACAGCTGAACTCGCGGCTTCCGAATTACTTTGTTTCTTTCGCAAATTTTCATTTTCAACCTCCGCTACCTAGAATGGATTTGACGACCTAGCTTGTCGTGGGTGAAAAAAAAAAGAGTGTCTTTCTCATTTTCCGTCTCTTCTACCTCCTTTGTTCCGATACATCATTTTCGAAAGTGCAACAAAATATCTTGAGCATTCAGAACTTGCCTCGGGACCTTTGTGGGACTTTCAATGATAGAATAAGCTTGAAAAATAGCTACGAATGGCGCGGTCTGCTGAATGGAGGAGTGACCGCGATTAAGAGAGGGGAAATGGGCACGAGGAAAAACCCGTTTTTGATGCGGAAATATCTCAACGGTATTCACTTGTCCAAGCTCTTCCCGGGACTGTCATCTCCCACAGACTTCGTGAGCTTTGCCCTGACAGTCATAGAGCTCAGCTGCGAGCTTCTGTTAGAAGGTCTAAAAGATCTCTGTCAGCTTTGCATCAAAGATCTTGTTTCATAAGACAACTATGTCGACCTGGCCCTCTACTCCTATCATCTTGGCGCGTTCAAGAAATTGCATGTGTCCATGTTGAGCTTCTGCTGTTTGATAGAGAGTTCAGTGATTTGTGAATCTGAAATACCAACATTTCGTCAACCGTCTCGACTCTAAGATGGTTCACGACCTGGAAAGTATGGTATGAGGTCTTTGAGCGATGATGCCTGGAAGAGATTGCCAAGCGAAATGAACTTTGATGAACCCATTCCGTCATTTGTACATGTAGTGCAATAACATATAGCCGACAGACCACCTTCGATAAGAATGAATTGTCCACTAAACAAGTTTTCGCGTTTACCGATGAGCTAATTCGGATCACGATGTTGTGAGAGATAAATAATCCCGACCTCTCACTGAAGACTATCTGCAAGTCATCAAATATCGATCAGATCGTCAATCTTATACTTTGAGCACTCTGCCCCATAATCTCTGAGTGCCTTCATGAGTTGCTTGAGGTTTTCATTCAACTTGCGCTGATTTCCTAAGATGGTTAAATTCTGCAGCTCCAATTTTTCAAAGCACTCGGATGAATTCGATCGATCAGAAACCGTCGGAACAGCCACCTGAACAGACTGCATCGTGTCTATAGTCTCGCTCAATAATCTAATTCTCTTGGAAGTCTCATCTTCTAGTTTCCTCTTCTTGAATTCCTTGTTCTTGAGAGCTTCTTTATGGAGGTCTTGAGCACCATTCTCCTCTTGAACACTCAGTATATACTCATCGATGTCATCTCCCACTTGATCTTTGTGTATGGTTTTCAAATGCTTCACGAGATTGTCCCTACGCGTTAAACATTTATCGCAAATCCTACAGACAAGCTTGCCGCTGCTGAAGTGGAGGTTTCTTGAATGTCGCTTGAGAGATTTTTCCGTGGCGAATTGTTTATCGCAGTTGTCACACGCGTACATGATGGCGCCTGAATTGAGGTTTCTCCAAGGTTCTACATCCGGACATGTCACATTAGTTTCATCACACTATTTACCTACTTTCTCCTTGAATTTTTCTTCTTCTTCTTGTTATTACGCTTTTTCCCCTTGGCCTTTCGGCCGACGCTGTTTTGCGTGCTCGGCGTCTCTTGCCGCTGATTGTATAGCTCGCGCGACGAGCCCTCAGTAGCACTCTCGTATCTATGGAAAAGTGAAGATTTCTGCTCGTACAACCGCTCGTTCATGTTGACGACAGAATCCGGAATATCGTCCTCGTTGCTGCTTGAGCTCTTCTTATCAGAGTGGTAGCTCGGAGGCCGTTTCATCCTTAAACTAGCAGGCCCGAAAAAGGTCTCTTCTTCTAAGGGATACTTTGGAGGAAGCTTATCTCCTCGATCCAGCAACACGTCTTTGTTCTCCTTTTTGTACAGAGGAGGAGCTCCCAGTTCACCCTCGTTTTTACCCTCGCAAAACCCAAGTTTCTTGACGTTTCCCTCGATGTAGATAAACCCCAATTGCCCCACGTTCACAGATACTTTTGCTGGGCCCCCTACAGACCCAACGCAAAGACTAAGCTCATACTTGAGTCCCTTGATGATCTCTGTGATTTTCTTCCCATTGTGGGTAACGAAAATCGATCCTTTAGATGACTTGTAGCCGAACCCTAAAATGTCCCCTTTGTAAAGTTGCGGCAAAACTACTGTGGAGGAGCTGTTTTCCATGTCATTGATATGCAACAACCCGCTTGTGTCTACAGCTATAGAATACGGCAAAGTTCCGGGTAGGCGAAAGTTGGGGAAAGGCCGCGCACACAATCCTATGTAAACTCTAGAATCTCTATCGAAATCAAAAAGTTTTGCCTCGAAATAGGTGGTATCGTTATGGCGTTGTTTTGTAGGAATTGGGTAATTGAGAAGTGCTGATGAAGCTCTGCAAGTGGTGAATATTACATCGAGCCGATCTTCTACATAGTAAGGAATTCCGCCTTGTTGGTTGGAAAGAAGGGGAGTAGTCTCGGTGGGAGAGCTTAGATCGTGCGTTTGGTCCTGGAATGGCGTAAATTCGTAAGTTGAGATGCCCCTATCCTTGATGAGAAGTACCATTCGCTCGTCGTGTGATTTGCCGAGAACGTTTATTTGCCACGGATTTTTCTCGTGAAACTGCCCGCTTAGCTTTCCTGAATAGTCTTCAGGAACAGAGTTTGTGGGCTGGAGCGACGTTGGCACTTGTGGAGAGTGCTGAAAAGGGGGTACATCCTGCGACCCTGATCGCAGGAAGAAGAAATATACCGCACTGGTGACCAGAACAAGCAGCAGAAAGCTCAGCACGGTTGATATCATCACCACAAACTCAAAGTTGACATCCTGGATCGGTTGCGAAGGCGGTCGAAGGTCTTCAACGGGGAACATTCTGATTAGATAAGTATTTTTTTTTTTGCGTGCAAAATGGACCCTATGCGGAGTTTGAAAGACTCGAAATTGTTAGGTAATCAGTTATCCGCCGTAGTTAAACCCTTGGTAAAAGGCTTTGTCGAGCCTAGCTAGGTTGTGCGCCTATCTTTTTCTTTCTTCATAACACATTATGGGCGAAATAGATTACAAATATTCAGCAGTGACACGTTGATTGAGCTGGGTCATCAGGCAAATTTCGGTCTTTATGATTAATGAATATGTCAGAGAAATAAACATTTTGCTATATATCCGAGACCTCATTCCGTATCCCCAACTGTGGGTCCAATCAACAAGAGCGCGGTTTTCTTGCAACTTAAACCCAATATACGGGGACGTCAATCCATCTTTCAGGTAGGGTTATAGAAACTCCCAGGATTGAAGGTAGAGCTTGGAAGGCACTTTGTCTGAAAACATGAGCAAGCTGGCGATATGAATGCACGCTCTTCACCCATCTGTCATCGCTCACAATAAAAGTAGGTCTTCAATGCAGCAGTCCTCTCCCCACAAAGCATCAAGCTTCGTCGAGCCTCTGTCTGTCTGGTCTATAAACCTATATAGCACACTCTTTCGATGCAGAGGCAGCTGTAAGAAGGTGTCAAATGTCCTGACATGAGCCCTCCATGACGGATGCACATGAATGCTCGACCCAGTACTGTACTCCCATGAGGAAGACTCCTCAACAAGAGTTTCAAATATTTAATGCCTTCATAAAACTTGACAAAACATAAGAACAACGTGGCATGAAATCAGTGGAAAAGATAGAGATATCGTCAATAGTGCCTGAGTCTGTACATTGCATACTTTCTTTCTCAGTCAGCACCTCCAAGGGCAGCCATTGTAAATACAATCGTGGATGCACATAAAGGTCAGTAGCGCAAAACAATTGCAAAGAAGTTTGGTTACGCTCCCCCACCCCGAATATAACTTTTATTCATGACAATTTCACTTCAACCCTCAGAATTGATACAACAGCTCTGAGCCATCCTCAAAGGCCAGCCCTTCAACTATACCTTCCTCGCCCTCCTGCTTCACATCCTCCTCGATCGGCTCATCGTTGTCCCTGGCAAGATGCGGATCGTAGGAATGATAATTCAACCGCGAGTCCTGATTCTGGTACTGCAAATACTGATCGTCAAGCTGCGGCTCTGGGTTCGGATACGAGTCGGAATATGCTGATTTGGGTTTCCTCTTAGTATCTCCCCTTTCCTGTTTAAGGGCCTGCTGTTCTCTGTACTTTGCCAGGTAGATTTTCAAAATTTCCGAATAGTTTTCGAACCCCAGCGATGACATAGCAAACAATACATCTTCACCGTTAATCGTTTTCCGCTTCTCCGTTAAACATTTATCCGATGCCTCAGACGTGATGAAGGATATAAACTCGCTAACGCATTCTTGCATACACTCTTTTGCCTCTTTTGACACTTTGGCCGTGGAAGGTAGGGTGCCCTTCATAAGCCGCGCAACATTAGCAATCGGCAACCATCGGTCCTGTTCTCTTAATTCAATTTCACGAATGTTCATAGCTCGGACCTCAAGTTACACGGGCGCGTGTAAATCTCACTCATGCAAGATAGAGGAGACACCGGAAAGTCACTTCTTTCAGGTGTATGGTCCCTTATAGGAGGGCAGCTCACTAGCAAACTCATCACATTCACGATAAACCAATGTGTCATCAGATGGATCTCGCCTGAAGCACTGGGAGGGTACGCATATTTCGAGCTCCTCTACTCAACGGTGCTGTTCTTCAGCAGAGAGGCCATAAGACTATCGTGTCAACAGATGAAGGGCGAGAATGCTCGTAAAAATATCGTAAATCTATCCTATATACCAATTGCCCTTGGAGTACCTGTGGCAACGTGTTTGGTGTGGTGGCAGAAAATGCCATTCAACGTGGCTTCGCTGTTTATGGTATCTATTATTGCGGAGCTCCTTTGCGAGCCTTTTTTCAACTTGAACCTTTGCGATATGAACTTTGCTAAACGAGCCAAAATTGAAAGCGTGGCCTTATTTCTAAAATGTATAACTCAGTTCCTCTTTACCTATAGATATCTGAACGATGATGGGTTCTCCGTGGTGGAAGCCTTTATGTGGGGACAATGGGTATATGCTGCTACGTGTTATTGCTTTTACGCGGCAACTCGTGGTTTGAATTATCCGATGCCGCAAAAAATCGATGGTGAGTATTTTCCCGACTTGAGCTATTGGAGATCAATATACCTACAAATGGTGTTCAAACACCTACTCACAGAGGGCGACAAAATGGTAATATCCATGGCTTGCACAAGAGAAGAGCAAGGGATTTTTGCATTGATCAGCAACTACGGTTCTTTGATTGCCAGGCTAATCTTCCAGCCTATCGAAGAGTCTACAAGAGTGATCTTTTCACGTTCTTCCAAAGAGCGGCCCCAGGATTTCCTGCAGTACCTGTTCAAGTTTTACTTCTACCTATCTCTGATTATAGTGATATTTGCGCCTTTAAACACGAGGTTTTTCGTCTCTGTGGTTCTCGGGGACCGCTGGGAAAACAACGCCCAGCTGGTGCACTCTTTCAAGTGGTACTGGGTGTATTTGCCCTTTTTGAGTGTGAATGGGGTGGCTGAAGCTCTTTTCCAAGCTTTTGCCTCGTCGTCACAGGATATTCACGCATACTCCAAGTGGATGATGCTGTGCTCGTTATGCTTCATTGCAACCGCTCTGTGTCTGTGTCAGGTGTTCCAGTTGTCACTGGTGGGCATCATAGTAGCCAATTGCATCAATCTCAGCATGCGGATACTGTACTGCAGCAAATACCTCGGTAAAAAAGTGGCCCTGCATCTCGACTCTAATTACGTCAGAGCAACGTCAGTGGGCACATTGATTTACTTTCTACAAGCTAGAATCCTACCTAGTGGGGAGGTTACGGCATTCAAAGAATTCACCAAATCTGCAGTATGCGGGCTTGCCTTCCTTTCAGCGATCCTCTTTATGGAAAGATCCAGTCTCGCGCAAGCGTTGAAAAAAAAAAAGTCCGCTTAGCAGCCGCGTATATGCAAGATGCTGCACGATTATGCACACTGTGGACCTAAGTAGGCGAGAAAAAATGTCTTTACAATTCTCTTTTGTACATGTTGTACCTTTTGTTGTGATTTCTTAATTGAGGAGGGGTTTTTTTCCCCGCACAAAAGACGCTGAGAAGTTCACTTGCATAAAATACCGCCTTCCTGCTTATCGCCCAATATGTATGTATGTCAGCCATTTCGTCATGCATATAACGGAAAAACATCAACAATACCTCAACATACTACACTCGCTTCAATGCCACACCAAAACCCATACGTCAATCACCATATGCTGGAGTCGCAGAATCTGCATGTCTCATTTGACCAGCACGTTATGGATTCTTTAAAAGAGTGCAACGACTTTCTTGAAGGAATAAGCGATGCACACAGCTCTCACTCCACCATCTCTGCCAGTTCTTATACAGAGGAGAGTATGCTTGACTTTGTTAATTTCAACCAAGAGCCGCTGCCCACACACCACAAGCCACCTGCAAAGAAGAATCGCAAGGCGCCGCGAAAACTCAGCTTTCAAGAGTGCTCCACCACCATTGATTTCGGTAAGTCAAACGGAGTTAAGAATAAAAAGAGAAGGAAAAGTTATCTGTTTGTTCTTGAGCCAGGGACAAAACTTTTGAGCCATCATCAAGCTGTAAAAAGTCCTGTCCCTTCTAATTATACCTTCCACTACACATCACCAGAATGCTACAAGCCTCCACTTTACAAAACCACCACATCAGATCAATACCCCTTTGAGTCTCCTGGCCCGCCAAAGAAAACCGATCGCTCTTCTCCGCCGAGCTCGCCCCGTGAGACGCAATGATTCTACTAATAATATATTGCAATAAATAGGTACAAACTCACTGTCGCAGTTTCTTACAGCCTCTTTCTGGGAACGTACTCGCTGTTGTCATAAACCGGCTCCGTTCTCCTAGAGGCAATGATGTCAAACTTGCCATCATACTTCATGCTGAAGTACCCGAGAGTGGCAGGGATTAAACCAAACAAAATTAACGTATACTTGGCAGCCTTGCTATCAAACCGATAGTACTTTGCCAAGTTTCTCCGAAAGTGGTAAAACTTTTCGTACGACTGGTCTTTGTGAAGTAAGTGGGGTTCCATGGTCGTGTGGAACTCAAACGCGGTTTAAAAATGTAGGGCCCACCCACTGAGTATGGCCCCACTCATTATGGCCCCACTCAGTATGGCGCTTTTCGCATTTTATATAGTTGTTCCCTTGAGCTTTTATGAGCAATGAAATTACCCAATTGTTCTCTTACTTTACTTTCCGTCCGTGCGACGAAAAGCGACTCATCGCTTCCGTTACTCCCTCCAACTTCGCTTAACTCACCCTTTAAACAAGCTATCAAAGTCCATCTTCTCCACATCGGGGACCGGGGTCAGTTCCTGTTCACGCTTTGATTCCACTCCCAGTATAGATAGCAGTTTGGCACTTTTCGCATCGATATAACCATCCCTTGAGCTCTCCGAAGCGTCTATATCGCTGATCCCACCTTGAGAAATGGGTTTGCTGAACCGCTCTCGTATTTTCTCGTATGTGCGATACAGCTCGTTCGATTTGGAAACCAAAAAATAAAGGTTCTCGCTCAAAGGAGCCAATTGCGGATGCGTTTTTTCCGCCTCAGATATAAAAGAAAGATGATCACGTATCTTGTTCAAATGGCCAGCCACTTTTGCAGCTTTCGCCTTTTGCAAGTTGAGCAAACTCCTCATTTTTAGCTGTTCACTTATCTCTGTTCGAAGTCTGGCTATGGTTTCGTTATTTTGGATGCACCGATCCTCACACTGATCAGCCTTAACCAGATCACTGTGATGACTCAGCCTCACCCAGCCGCCCTGAACCAAGTCGGGAGGAATCGTCAGTATGTTTCTAAAAGCGTAAAGCTCGAATTTGTCGAAATTTTTGTCGATGCAACTCTCCAACAGAGTTTCAAGCTTGGCTGTGCCAACTTCGATTTCACTTCCCTCGGCGCTCTCCTCAGCCAGATCCTCATCTCCAGCTTGTTGCCGTAGTTTCGACTGCCGTTCAGTCAGATAGATCTCGATCGCTTTGGTACATTTGTACATGATTTCATTCACCGCATTGATGATATCATCAACCAGTGCTATCGGCGGGTAGCCAAAGTGCTCTGTCAACAGTGAAGTTGTTCTTATGTCTGTCATATTTTTACGCGTACTTGTATATATATATATACGCAAGCTTCCACTATACACCTCAAGTGTGGGTAATTCCCAGTGTGCCCTCAACAATTCAGGGACACTAACTACGCTGAAGCTGATAGAGCCCCATTACTCATTATGAAAAGCAGCCCCTGATGGTCAAAAAAATGCCCACTCACGAGCAGATCCATCCCACTTTGCAAATCGCGCCTTTTTTTCAAAACTGCAACATTCAGTAATGACACTCTCCTGTGAACATTTATTATCCTACTTCACTTTTACAGCAGCTCACTTTGCTCCTCGATCCAATATCAAAACTTTTAGAAAGCAGCTCGCTTCGCTCGTTGCACTAGTCGGAATCAGAACTCTCATCCGACGAGTTCGCCTCGACGGCACCTTCATCCTCCTTCGTATACCCTGGAATCTCATCGTCATCATTTTCACTCACCTGTTCCTCTTGAACAGGCAGAGAAACAGGCAATTCCGGAGTCTGCTCGATCTTCTCCCTCGTAACAGGCAGAGTATCTCTTTCTAAACCAGGCTCTAAAAGCGTTCCGTCTACTGACAAAACGTTGCCCGATATATACGTGTTTTTGATCCTAAACTTGATTTTACCCTCCACAGGAACACCGTTTGCATCGCACCAGTACCCTAGGGATCTAAACTTTGAGCCAAACCCTTCATCATTCTGCCCAGAGAGCTCGTCGGCCTGATTTGCTACAAAATACCAGTCCTGCGGAATGCTCGACTTTTTGATTGTAGCATTGAAAGTATCGTGAATCAGTAAACCAATGTGAGACTGCGTTTGCATAAAGCTCCATCCTTGTACTGTATCTGATACTTTGGGGCTCCACACAAGAAAAGTGACATCGATCCAGAGAAATGCAAATGGTGAAACAGAAGTTATCTTGGCCACAGTCACAGCATCGCCGTGTTTATCAACAGACTTATTACTATCATACAGCTTGATATCGTTATAGCTCAGTATGACCCCTTGCAACCGCGAATAATATGTCATTATTAGTGGGTCCAAATGCTGTTCTTTTATACCTCGTATTGGGTCATTGATGTAACATGGTGCCAATGAAATGTACAACGACGTGGTCACCTGTCTGAAACATTGTGAAATGCCGTCCGACCCAACCGGATTAGCCGAGTTTTGTTTTTGTTTTTTGTTCGCAATCTGAGAACCCTCACCAGATCTCTTCATGTGGATTAAAAAAAAAAAAAAAAAAAAAAACAAAGGTCGTGCACAGATATCATCTTTTGCGGAACAGCTTTGAGAACTTTGGGTTCCGTGTTGTTTCTGACGAACCCATCAATCTGCCATTCACGGCAGTACCGTCATTAAACCTTGAAAAATGACCGTTTTGCGATAGTTTCCTGAATGCCATCCCTTCCTGTGTATCGAGGGTTCTTGTAATTCCATTGGAGCCCAATGTTGTGCGGAACATAGGCCATCTTCTCACTTTTCGAACTCCCGGAGTAGGCATATCTTCCTCTGCAGAGTACGGAGGAACTCCTGTGAACCTCACCTTTTTGATAGTGGATAAAACTTCCTCTTGCATATCGCACTGCTTGTTCAGCTGAGTAATTGTAGTGTCAGAATTTTCTCCATTCAACAAGATGTGTTTTTTGATGTCTTCCGTCATTACAGGCTGATCAGCTTGAATTTCAGTCGTTTTCACCTCATCAGGAATGTTCTGGTCTTTGAGTTTCCCTTCACCATTCACTTCATCACGCTTAATCTCCGGAGAGCTCGTCATCTCCATATGATGAGATTTTTTCGAGTTGTCGCTTTTGGCGAGGTTAGCGATCTGAGGCTTTTCCTTCTTCTCTGCACTTGTCGTCTTCTCGGTCGATTTTAGTCTATTCTCATTGTTCCGAAATTTTTGATCATCTTTGAAATCTTCGGTAGACAACTTCAGCTTTGCCAGAGATACCACCTCATCATCCTGTTTCCTCAGCAGAGGCAAGTCGAGCTGCGGTCCGTCTGGCCCAGAAACATCCAGCGGGCCGTTCAGATCACTCTCCTCATTCACAGATCTCAAAGTACTGACGCTAGAATCATCATCCAGTCTAGGAGACCCAGATTTAGACATCCCCGATGTTGGGGAGTAAAACACTTTTTGCATTTCTTCAACAACAGTACTGCTTGCACGACCGCTTGAGGACTGACTCAAGATATGCTGATGCAGCCTCTGCTGAGCTGTAAGTGGTCGAGGGGATGCTCTAGAGTCCATGCTGTTTGAGCGAGCCATGGGTTTTGTAGGAGTGGATGACTTTGCCCTTAAAGCACCAACAGCGCCGGCAACAGCATTGGGCTTTCTCAGAGAGGGCGATCTAGAAGGCGATGCGGTTTCTCTTAACGAGGATGATCTAGAAGGCGATGCAGTTTCTCTTAATGAAGATGATCTTCTCATTGGCGATCCCTGTTCAACTTTAGGTTCTTTAATTGGTGTTGCTTCCTTGTTAATTGTAACTTGATTCGTCACTTCTTTGCCTCTTGCACCTTGATTTATCACCTCTTTCTTCGCCCCTGTACTTGCCACTTCTTTGCTCGCCCCCTTGACAAGATCAGGCTTGCGATGGGGCCGCACATACCTGGGCCGTATTTTTTTCTCCTTAAACTCCTCCTGAATCGACAAATTCGAGAGTTTAACCTGAACAGATTTCGCTCTTTGCTCTGAAGTGGCATGTCTCAACTTTATTCGAACCTTTTCAACTTTTGCAGGTCCCTTTCTCTGAGAGGTCTCCTCCGCTTGCCGCCAACTACCGAGAAATCCATTGAACATGGAAATCATCGCGGCAATCAGTTTAAGACCCTCCCGCACCTGCTTACTAAGATCTGCAATAATGTTTGGCTGAACGGGGAAGTTGGATCCTTGTCTGGTGAGCCTGACAAGAGTTGCTAACATCAAATTGTTCTTCTTTGGCTGATTGAAAAACGAGTCCATGCCTTTCAAATGCATTTGCAACGACACCGAGTAAAGCGTTACCTGCTTCAAGTAACTGACATTCCCGCGGTACACCTTCTTTCCCACTTTTCTCAAAATGCCATAGAAGTCAGCAATCCGTAACAAAGCTAGACAGCATCGATGACAGAAATAGGGGCCATTAGCTCCAGTATCCCAGCTTCGTGCCAGTAGACATATTTGCCTTTCCATGTTATCGCAGATAACTTTCCCTGCATCCCAGTCCAGATCTCTCTGTATAGCTTTAACACAGTGTGTATCATTGTGGTCAAAGTTGAGGTTGTAAAAAAGCTGCTGTACCAAGCATTGCTCCATGGTAAAATCGAGTAGGTCAGTCAACTCGTTCATAAACAGAGAAATCGGCTTGGTTCCGGCCTTCTCTACTGCGGCCTGGTTTAATTTTTGAAGATAGACAGCCTTTGCATTTTCACACAGCTCAACAAATTGAGTAACGAGCGTTTCCGAATCGGTGATGAAACTAGTCAAATTTTTGAGGTCCATCTCAGGCTGCCAATCTCCACAATCAAAGTTCACAGCACTGGTATTGATAGATGGCTGGACTTTTTGCTCCATGTTTATTCGCTCACCCCTCAGTACGCATTCTAGCTTTTTCTGGATCTTATCATTGACTTGAAGCGTCGGCCCACTCAAAAGAAGGATGTAGTAGGCATCAGCCGTGACGCCATTTTCTTTCACGTTTTGAGACAGTGACTCAATCCCTTTTGAAATTTCTCGAAGCTTCAACAGACCGTAGTAGTACTGACATGTTCTTGCATCCAACGAGTCCAGACATATCTCATTCTCAACCACTGGCTCCATTGTGGTAGGATCTGGTGTATGGATAAACGCAGCCGTATGCACTATTGTTCTTATTGTCGAATTGTTTCTATGATGTTGGCTGATCTATTCAGTATGGAAGTATGTAACCAAATGAGAGATGGCTATCTATCCTCTCCACCTCACTTTGCAACCGACCGACAAAACTCTCAGCATCTTCACGTAAACATGTTCAGCTGTACTTATACCTTTCCGAAGTCCCAACTAAGGATGGAGCTTTCCGTCGCATTAAATAGTGCATCAAACATCTTCTAACACTTCTAAGGC
The DNA here is from genome assembly GCA_030567395.1 of Citeromyces hawaiiensis. NCBI lineage: Eukaryota > Fungi > Ascomycota > Pichiomycetes > Pichiales > Pichiaceae > Citeromyces > Citeromyces hawaiiensis. The sequence goes on from JAJLSF010000008.1 coordinate 13,320, forward strand.
GTAAGCTCGGCGAATTGCCTCACAAATCGCCAGCCTAGACAGAGAGAGCATCATTCTAAGTGAATCTCTATACCTCGTCCTAACTTAACCATGACGCTTTTTTCTGTTCACAAGAATAGTGACACTTGATCTTGACTCCTTCCTTATGTTTGACTCTCCTATTTTGTCATTGAAAATGAGTATAACCAAACAAATTAATGGACATGCTCACTTTCAGGATTTAGGTCGAGACAATGGACGAGATCCACATAAAATCTCACAGAGCTCAAATCGAATGCCTCTTCCCACATTCAAGCAATCGTACCGCAACTCTCATCTTGATAGTCTCCCCTCATGCAAATTTTATATACAATCACTTCTTCTCCCCATGGAGCAACCACCGCCAAATCATATCTCTCTGTTTTGGGTCGCTCGCTTGACGCTTGTTTTTGCTCATCATGCCAAGCAACCTGGCTTTCTTGCTCGGTGAACCGTGAGAGCCACGGCGCGACTCACTGGGCAACATCATTGTCAGCTTCTGAACTGAGCGAAGTCTAGCAAAATTAGCCAGGGTAATCCCAGCAGCGCTCAGAACGGAAAACATAACAACAAGCCCAAACCCGTAGTTGGACTCTTCTATGTAATTTTTCAAGTTCATCCCGTAAAATGCAGGTAACGATGTTGCCATTGTAAACCCTAACGTGTAGATGGTAATTTTGAGCTCGAATAACATTAGCGAGTTTCTGTTTGCATCCAAAATGATGTTTATTATCTCTTCGGTCGACTTGATATCGTTCATAAGCGTTTCTGCTTGCTGAACAAACTCATCGCATTGTTTATAGTAAGCTTCTAGAAGCATCTCAATTTCTGCCGTATCAACCTCTTTAGATTGAGATTTTCTCGAAAGACACATGGCTTCCAGATCTTCATCGTTGTCCAGTACCTCGTCCAGCACGTTTCTAATCAGGTGTGCTTTTTGGTAAAAGGAGGTGAGTGATTTGCTCTTGATCAAAAGATCTCGCAGTTTATCTCGGTCTATCTGGTCTTCTAGCTCATGCAAGATTGTGCCACACTGACGTAGATGGTGTTGAAGTTCTGTCTCCAGACACGACATGACGTTTATAAAAATGCTTTCTAATGCTTTAAACTCGTAAAACTGGCCCGGACTCAGTGTGACGTTTTTGTAGTGAACATTGTGGGCTTTCAGTTTTGCCTCTAGATCGTATATAAAAAGTCCTAGCTTGGACGCTGAAGACGAAGTCGATGTGTCAAACACCATCACCATATCTGTCTTGACGATTGCCTTGATATGGAGCAGATTTACCAGTATACAGTTGCTTCTAACGGCAATGGTTGGAATAACGTCAACGGCGGATGTATCAATTTTCCGCAAATCGCGAGCAAAAAGACCATTTTGATGCAGAAATTTGGCCTTGGGGAACTTTTTCGAAACCGCAACTACGTTCCCAGCCTTGTCTAGAATACTGCAGCTGATGTATGTATCGTTTGGAGCTATTGGTTTGAAGACCTTCAATATGTCTTCCTCTACACGGGAGTGTGAGCGTGTGGGGATTTTGCTAGTTATAATGTTTCGTAAAGCAAAAGTAGGTCTGGCACAGAACCATCGGGGGTATAGTTGTGTTATATTTCGCATCATGTCATTGTTTTGAGTGAGAAAAAAAAAAACCATACAATAAAAGAGAAAAAGAAAAACCTCTCGCTCAGCGATCTTTCAATTAGCGGAAACCCTAAGTTTATGTTATTATCTTTTCTTCACCACACAAATCACATTTGACTCAGCCTGAATTATTGGTGCGAGGATTCAACCCGCTCTGATAGTTCTGCGTGAGACCGATAACATAAGCCGCCGAAAAAAGCCTGGAAGTAGAATAGTCAGTATTCTGTCGTCCCTTATAACGTTGCATCATACAAAAAGACTATCGTATCTTAAAAAACGACCAAACTACAATGACAAAAGGGTTTAATAAAGTATCAATTAATCAAAAAACTTTCTACTTGAGGATGGCCCGAATAACTGCAATCTCACTGCAGGCAAAGCTTCTTCATTGAGAAGCTTCAGTCTCTCTTCCAAAGTGTTGTTAACTTCGATCTTGCCGGTTGCGTTGATAACAATCACGCCACCAGCGAGGTCTTTATTCAGGTGGTTTTCCCCATCTAACGAAATCTCAGGAGTGTAGCCAGCTTGCGCTTCAAAGTCTTTAGCAGCTTGTTTAGCAGCTTTTTCAGCTACAGACTCGTCCTCTTCTCTCACTCTAAGAGTAATTTTCTTTTCCATCAAGGCAAATAATCCCTCAGCAATGAGTCCAGCAAGTATAGGCTCATATTTTTTCTTGTCTTTGGAGATTTTCTTGAGCTCCTCTTCTGCTAGGTCAAAAATTCCGTCCAAAACTTCCTCTCTAGTAGCAAGAACCTTGAGTCTTGTCTTGTTGGTGATGGTTGACTTTGTAATCTGCTGCGCCAACGAAGACTTCTTGAACTTGGTCTGATATAGTGCGTCAATAGTGTTGATCTCTGATCTCACAATGGATGCCTTTTCAATCTCGTATTCCTCGTCAGCCTTGAGTCTAATTTCCTTTGCCTTTTCCTCTGCCTCCTTCTTGATGAAAGTTTCCATCTTGCGTAGCTCGCTTGCTACCTACTTGTTAGAGTGAAGATTGTGATGGTACGTACTTGGTCATCGCTCAGCGCTCTTTGAGAAGACATGGTGGTAGATATGCTGCAAAAAGTAGTTTCGCGAATTATATTTGTTGCATATATATCCACTCAGATATTGAAGCGAAGCGGAAATATCTGAAAAGTCTGACGCCGCTCTCATGACTCCAAGAATACTGTTTTAATCAGCCATGCTCTGGTTTCGTTGAGTTCACTTAGAAGCCGACGTCTAGGTAGGTGGTATCCCTTCTTGCAGAGTCGTCAGTTTGAGGTTTGGTTGGTAATCTAGATCAGAGCAAATTCTCCATAAGCATTAACATTCTGGATCTTGAGCTGGTCTTGATATTTGACGCAAAAAGCATAGGCAGTTGATGCTGCAAGGTGATCGACATGAGCAAGCCTCAGGCGAAAGCACGATCTACCCTTTCTAGCGGAGCCCTCAATAACTTAATTACTCTGTCTCAAATCACCGTTAAAGGGCGCACCATACAAGCGATTGGCAGTACACCCTTCAAAACGGCTGTAGAGGAGGCAGTCATTAGATTTACCTTTGACCAAATGTGGCTTAATACAGGACGATGTCCTCTTTCTGTCAAACTATCCACTTCTGAGGGAACTATGTGCTTGGTTCAATGCATTTAAGCCCCCGCTGAGAAACCCCTCTTAAACAATGACATCACAATCATCAAGGATTGGAAATATCAGGCAAGTGCGAGAGGTTGGAAACAAAATGCGCAAGCACCGACTCGTCAAGTATAGCAACACTAATGCTGTCGCCATTCGGCAAAACACGAATTTCATGCGGCCAGCTTCAAATGGTCACATAAACTGCTGAATGCTCCAAAGCAGAATCTTCGGTCCCTGTTTTAGTCGATCATTGAATCGCTTCAACTTCTTTTAAATAATGTCCGTGAGACTCACCGCAATCCTTCGATCCGAGAGGTTTATCTTACTAAGACAGAGGAGATCGAGATTTGATCAAGCCTGGAACGAATGAATCCGCTTCCGTGTGCAGGCCAAAGTCTCAATTTTCGATGGTTTTGATCTCTTCATTGAAGCACACGAAAACGCTTTTTTTCACTCAAACTACTGCTAAATCTTGAATACGACTGACAGGGATGTCTGAATCATTGAATGAATGAACAGCGACAGTGTCATAATCTGGAGGGAGGCTGTCATTTGAGAAGATTTGGAGGGCAAAACTGTGTACTTTGACGGTGTGCGCATAGCTAGGCTTGAGCACCAGGCATTCGAGTGCGCCATGTGAAGGATATTCGAGAGAACCAGATCTACAGACGACTGTGGAGATTATCGGTAACAGAGGCAACAAAATGGGCAGGCGTCAAAGGGGAGTGCGCATACTGATTTTAACCAGTGAAATACTCCAAGGACCTTTACATCAGTGAATAATGAACATTTTTCCTTGTTTATTTTCCCAGATGCATGCCAAACGGTCAAGAGTTCTTCTAGAGAAGATAGGCGTGACAGGGTCTCTACTAGGTGATTGCCTTTTGGGATTAATTGACTACAACATGGTTTTTCGGATAATTAAAGCCGCATGTGGAAAGGAAGCGGAATAAGATGCCAAACTCAAAATTAGTTGTTTCTCCGAAAACCTCCTAAGGCCGAGTGTTTGACTTGTTGGGTGGAACCCACTTAAACAGAGCCAATAGGAGGAAAAGTGACTTTGAGATACCCTGTAGGCAAGGGCACGGAAGAGGAGAATCTGATGGCTTCCGGTACACTATGCTTTTTTCATTATTCAAATTAAACATGCTCCTAGCTTACGTGGGAAAAGCTTACTAAATTTGCTCTTTATATCTCCTGGGTATTAAAGTTTTCAAGTTTCAACAACAAAGTTTCGTTCCCCTGTTGAAAAACGTACGATGAATTAGCTCGGAGTAACCCGGAGTTAACACGCATTAACTCCGAACCTCCGGATCAACTAATAACAAAAGTCCAATATCGTAACTGAACAATGAAACCAGTTGAGCAGCTTTGAAGATCATGTTTCAATTTGCCTCTATAAAATGCAACACTTGTCTCTCTACTACTTTTTGTGGTTACTCTCTTTGTGGTTACTCTCTTCGCAGTTTTATTCACTCTGCATTAACTCCGCAATGTCCTGGCATTTGTAAGCATGGAGCAATATATAAGAAATTTCAGGTCGTCAATTCAACATAATGCGTAAAGTACTGGTAGTGTTTGGTGCAACAGGACAGCAAGGTGGTTCGGTGGTTGATTGCGTGGTGAATGACTCAGTCTTGTCGAAGCAGTTCAAGGTGCGTGCTGTTACAAGAAACCCTGATATCCCAGCTGGTCAAGCCTTGAAAGGTAAAGGAGTGGAAGTTGTCAAGTGCGACATTGAAGATAAAGTTTCCGTTGCAGAAGCCGTAAAAGGCGCCCATACCGTATTTGCGATGACCACATCGGCTCCGGAAAAGGGTGTAAAAGAAAAGGAGCTGGCTCAAGGAAAGCTGCTTGCGGATGCGTGTGTTATTGAGGGTGTTGAATACGTTATATGGAGTACTATCTGTCATGTTGAGAAAATGTCAGATGGGAAACTCAAGCATGTGGAACATTTTGATGGCAAGGCAGAAGTGGAAGTTTATATCCGTAACTTACCGATCAAGAGTGCGTTTGTTGCTCCAGGTTGTTTTATGCAGAACTTGCTGAATATGTGGTTTCCTAGACCAGCTGGAGATGGTACGTTTGTCATGGCCAATATATTTGACCCATCTGACAAGGTACCAATGATCGATGTCGCTGATGATATTGGAAAATTCGTTACAGCCATTCTTCTCAAGCCAGAGGTGTATCAGGGCAAGTTTTTTGCTGCTGCTGAGGAATTTTACTCTTTTGAAGAGATCGCTCAAGCGATGACTGCTGCATCAGGGAAAACTGTCACGTATAAGCAAGTGCCGGATGAGGTATTCAAAGGGTTTTTACCACCACCACTGGCTGTGCAAGCGGTTGAGATCTTTCAGTACTTTCGAGACTTTGGCTACTATGGCCCTGATCAAGAAAAACGCGTTGCCTGGACCATTGAGCAGGCTCATGGCGAGCTTACAACGCTGGAAAGGTTTCTCGAAAAAAATCCTATCCTTTTGTAGATTGGTAATCAAATTGTTTTTTCTTTAGGTGAGAGATTTATCACGACATGATAATTTTGCTGAAAGATGTAAGTACAACCGTAGCTGGAAGATATTGCATCTCAGGATGTGTGCTTAACACGAGAAAATAGCGCTTTTGCTTTTTTCAGGTCAGGAAGTATTTTGGGTTCTTTGAAGGGACCCCTGATTGCTTAGACCATGCAGATATTTAAAATTCGACCGCTATTATCAACGCAAATAAATATGCCGGTGTTGAATACATAACGGCTGCAAAATCAAGCACAACGTCAACTACCTGACATAGGCTATATGATGCCTTGCGAAGACGGCTTTGGTGAACGTATATTCCAATTGCACTACAGGTACCAGCATAAATCAATCAAATTACCTCTATGCGCTGTTCTGCATCAATAGTCGGTCTCAAATAGGACATTCAACACGAGACATCATTTGGTGAATCTAGGATTGAGGTGGACGCCCACCTTGGAACACTGTGATTATGAAGAAGTAGCTTGGCAGATCTTGTTCATAGCTCACTCAATGAGTTCAACTACCTACTCATCCGCTGCTCCAAGGAAAACCAACGACAGCGCCGACAACATTGTTATCGGCCGCTGCTGGCTATAACCAATTTGCCTGATTGTTTGACTCTATTTATTTCTTTAGTCCTTTTTACATGAACTTTTTGTGCTCGGCCTCAGAAGCCCTTAATGAAACAAGCAACATGCTTTCAACTGCTTAAAAGTGCTGAAAGGTTTGCAAAAGACTCATGCGGCAACTTCTTTTTCCTACGGTTTCACGTAGGTTAGTCAAACCCGCCACCTAATCAAATATCAGTTTAGAAAATCTCAAGGTCCATAAAAAAAGGAGTGACCAAGGAAAAGGGTGTAAGACAACCAAAATGTGACCCGTCTCTCAAATTTTGAGAGGTTTAAACAAAGTTTGAGTGCATAAAGAAACCATGATAAAAAAGTCGGGGTTCTGTATACGTTGTATATCATCTACAAGATCAGCTGGAGCTCAGCATAATAGTGAAAAGATCAGAATAAATCCCGTTGGAATTCAACATTTGTCAGAAAATTTGCAGCGACAATTGTTCCCCAATGCGCCTACTGATGAGCCACAGAACTCCCGCTTAATCAAGCTATCTCAAATACACCTTGCGAATAACGAGTTGCTCGGCAAAAAGACAGCGATAACTTCGCCTATTGCATTTAATCTCCCTAAACTACAAGGCCAGGATCTCGATCAGCATTTCCATCAAATAGGCCAGAAATCCTTAGAGGGATACAATGACCTTGTACAAATCCTTTTAACAGAAAACACTCCTCCTATTCCAAAGGAATGGAAGTTCCAACCAGGCTGGACCCGCTATGTTTCAGGGAAACCGCCGGAAAGCGTTCCGTACCCTTTAGAAGATGCTCTAGTATTTGACGTAGAGACCATGTATAAACTAACAAAATACTCGTGTATGGCAACCTGCGTTTCCGATAAAGCTTGGTACGCATGGGTGTCACCGTACTTGACGGGAGAAAGCAAGGAATGGGCGCATCTGATACCTATGGATACCCATTCCAAGAAGAAAGTGATTGTGGGGCACAATGTTTCGTACGATCGTGCGAGAATAAAAGACGAGTACTCAATGGTCCAGTCAAAGTCCTTTTTCTTAGACACCATGTCTCTTCACGTTGCTGTCTCAGGAATGTGTTCCCGACAGCGAGGTACATGGCTCAAATACAAGAAATCCAAAGAGCAGCAGGATCCTGCAGACTTGCTTGACCAGGACCTTGTAGACGATCCATGGCTCTCGCTAAGTAGTATAAACTCACTTGCAGCTGTGGCCAACTTGCATTGCGATATCAAGATGGATAAGCAGGTGAGAGATGATTTTGGTTCTATGGACGTTGATGAGATAAGATCTCGTTTTCAAATCCTTATGAACTACTGTTCCTCCGATACTGCCACCACTTTGAAGGTATTCCGCAAAATATACCCTCAGTTCCGCCAACTGGTTCCTCACCCTGTTAGTTTGGCAGCGCTGAGACACATCGGACAGTCTTTTCTTCCTACGAATAGCTCCTGGGAAGACTATATACACGGCACAGAAGAGATCTATAAAGAAAATACCGCCAAGATTGAGAAAAACTTACATAGGCTCTGTATGGAAACCGTAAAACTCAAAGACGACCCTACTAAGTGGGAGAACGATCCTTGGCTGTCTCAGCTGGATTGGACGATGGATCCTATCAGAACTACCAAATCTGGAAAGCCCTACAAGAATCAAAAGCTTCCCGGGTACCCCTCCTGGTACAAGCAGCTTGTAGCCAAGGACGAGCTGAAGCTGAGCACTCGAACACGTGTGGCTCCTCTACTTCTTAAACTCACCTGGGACAGCCATCCTATATACTGGCTCGATACTTTTGGGTGGTGTTTCAGGGTTCCCACATGTGAACAAGAAGAGTATGAGAATCGAAATTACACCCATATTTCCCTTGAGAAGTTGCGGCAAGACCCGAAATTTGAGTTGATTCCGCTTGTGGGAAGCTATTTTAAAGTGCCTCATAATGATGGGCCCCAGGCTAGAACTACCAGTCTGATGACAAAGGCGTTTTTGGCACACTTTGAAAAGGGAACTCTGGCATCGAAATACGAGCTCGCTAAGGAGGCTCTCGATATGGCGGTCAGTAGTAGTTACTGGACCTCGTCACGAGAGCGAATTATGAATCAATTCGTAGTTTACGACGGGAATGCACAGGTTCACATTGACGGGAAAACAGAAAACGGTCATAAAACTGGAGTCATCATTCCACAGATTGTTGGAATGGGCACAATCACTCGTAGATCGGTGGAGAATACGTGGCTAACTGCCTCAAATGCCAAGAAGACTCGACTCGGGTCCGAGCTCAAGTCCAAAGTGAAAGCACCCCAAGGATACTGTTTTGTAGGTGCTGATGTAGATAGTGAAGAACTCTGGATAGCTTCCTTGGTGGGAGATTCCGTTTTTAAGATCCACGGTGGGACTGCTATTGGGTGGATGACTTTAGAAGGCACCAAGAGTGAGGGGACCGATCTACATTCCAAAACAGCTTCAATTCTAGGTATTTCCCGTAACGATGCCAAAGTGTTCAACTACGGTCGTATTTATGGAGCTGGGCTCAAGTTTGCTACAACTCTGCTGAAAAAATTCAACCCCACCCTTCTGGAAAGGGAAGCCTCAACTACTTCTAAAGCTCTTTACTCAGCTACAAAGGGCTCACAGAGTGTTTTTAACAACAAGAAAATGTGGTATGGCGGATCCGAGTCGATCGTATTCAACAGACTCGAAGAGATCAGTGAACAGGATCAACCCTTGACCCCTGTTTTAGGGGCTGGGATTACAGCAGCTCTTCAAAAGGGCAATCTCAATGCCAACTCGTTTCTCCCCTCCCGGATTAACTGGGCCATTCAAAGCTCCGGCGTAGACTACCTCCATCTTCTGGTTTCATCCATGGAATACCTGTGCGAGGTTTATCAGTTGGAAGCACGACTGGTACTCACCATCCATGACGAGATAAGGTATCTTTGTAAAGAGGAGCAGAAATACCAAACCGCCATGGCTCTTCAAATCGCAAACTTATGGACTCGTGCCATGTTTTGTCAACAAATGGGCATCAACGAAGTTCCTCAGGGATGTGCCTTCTTCAGTGCTGTGGACATAGATCACGTTCTGAGAAAGGAAGTCGATCTCTCATGCGTGACCCCCTCGAACCCTGTGCCCATTCCTCACGGCGAGAGTCTTGACGTGGTGAAGCTATTAGAGAAAAGTGAGGTTAAACACATGCTGAATAACACCGTTCCCTGTGATTTGAACCAAAGTTCATTCACTAAGAGAAGCCCGGTGCTTGAACAATTAGATTTGCACCTTGATAAAACTTCAAGAGAGCTTCTTGTGAATTTGCAAATTTCGAAAAACGAGGCAGAATTCAAAAACCTGCGCAAAGTGCTGAAAAAGAAACTCAACCTGCTCAAAACTTTGAAAGAGCGCAAACAGTTCGAAGCTGACTACATGAAGATCGAGGATAAACTGCTTTTCAGTAGTGACGACCACGAGTTGCCCCCGCACATGGCGGAGGAAAAGATAGGGGCTGACGATCTACGGGAGCTGATAAGGGATTTGTCTGAAGGGTCTGTGCTGCCAACTTCCGAGAAGCCACCGGCAAAGGCGGTGAAGCCACGAAATAAAAAGAGGCTAGCTGATATGGAGGATGAGTTTTTCCAGAGACAAGGCCGCACGGATGAGCTTGCTGAGGAGCTGCACAAGATATTCATGAGGTGAAGGGATCGTTCATCTCTATGAAAACGTAGACGACATTAGTGGGAGTTTGTGAAAGATTCGAGTCGATATTCTGCGAAACTCTGTATGAGCCTGCGCCCAGAGGATTAAGCAACTAAGTTTTGAGAGCCGCATTCGATGCCATTCTTTTTCCCCCTTGGGATATTTCGGCGATTTGTTTCTGTGCCATAGCGGCTTTTACTGGGAGCCTGGAGTTGCCCAAGAAGAATCATACGAAAACAGTCAATACAGGAGGATGGATATATGGCTGATTCAAAAAGCTCAGACAACAGAATATATCACGCAAAGACAGAAGACTTGTGACGATCGCATCATTCAGTTTTCCGCGAAAGAAGACGCTCTGTGACTCAATTGCGACCGACAACTAATAAACCCGTCGGGTAATTCATCGCGATTACTCAAAGTACTGAGCCTTTTTATGAGCACCAGGTTTTACTCTCCGTCGCTTAGCCTCTAACAGGAGGCGGGCAAGGTTAGTAATGTTTCATGTGTGAAATCAAGGTTGCAATAATCAGACGTATAACTTTGACTTGACCGGGGAAAGAATTCAAGACAAAATATCTTCAGCGCATCTGGCTATGTACCGCCACACATGCGCAGGAAGCCTGGCGCGATACCTGGCAGATCTCGCTTCGAAGAAAGAGACAATTCTTCCACTCTCAGAGTCACTCAGCTCAACGAAATGGTTACTGAGGATCATATCAGAAATGAGCTGTTTAACAAATACGGTCCTCTGAGAAGAGTTACCCTGGTGAGAAACAGAGAAACTGGAAGATCAAAGGGTGTGGCATTTGTAGCCTTGAAGAGCATAAAAGATGCAGAGCAGGCTATAAAGGATTTGGACGTCAAGGGTTACTATTCGCTTATTTTGAGGGTGGAGTGGTCAAAACCAAAGGCTCCTCGTTGATTGTGTAAGCTGTATAGTGCAATTTTAGTCATTTTTCCTTTTGCTTTCTTGTGGAATGGGTCCTGATGATTTACCTGGGATGGTTGGTATCAGTTTATGCTCTTTCATTTTGTCTTATAATGCCACCTTTGGTGGTTCATCATATCTGACTAAACCTGCTGACATCAATTCAAGTTCTCTGTTTGAACGATTATATAAGTAGAAAGCACTCCTTCTGAATCACCACTTTGCATATATATAATCAGCCAGCTCTTTGCTTCGATAAACGTCATTATGCAACCCCATGTCACAGTAATGTGTTTGCGGGGCAATTCCTGCAGTATTCAGCCATTCTTCCAGCTGCTTAGGCTGGTTCAGTGACAGTAGCTCGTCTTTAGTGGAGTGTATTATGTATATTTGTCTTCCTTTAAAGACTTGACTAAAACCTGTCGATAATGGGGTGCAATATTTCCAGTCTTCACCGCAGAATGGAGATGACAGTTTAAGATAAAAAGCTAAATGACCACCCGAAAAACTATCATAGAAAGAGCCTAGGAGCTTAAAAGATGTGATCTTGGGAAGAGACCGCATTTTGAGTCAATACGTATTTCAGGTTTTTCCTTGATATAATTCTATCTTTTCAGATGCACACTCAGCTCAACTTCACCCCTCCTTTCCTCTACTGTAAAAAGAGCCAAATTTACGCGTCCATTTCGAGGGGGTGCTTGTGGTTTAGGGGAAATATATAGCGGCATTCCTGTGGCCAATGGAAACTTTGTTCAGCGTCTATGCTTTTTTGATTCAAAAAATGTAATCAGCTGCGCGGCAAAGACAAATACCGATCCGAGACAAAATCAACCTGCTTCATCTTTCTCTGGGCCTGTCTGTTCTCAACATTTTTCATCATGTACCCCGCGTCAATTGAAAAAAACATGGAGAACGTATAATAGCGTCGAAAAATGTAGTCGAAGAGGAGCACGTTAAATGAACGATCTAGTTGAAGGCATTCTGTCATTACATCACAGTATAACCAACGTGTATATGGTACATTGTGAGTGAATTCGAATATCCTTTAGTGCCATAATAAAAATTGAGAACACCACATGCAAGTATGCTCAAATACTTCCGTACGGAAAACAATTTTAAGTCAGCATTGTCAAGATGGAATACACTGAGAAAAACTCACCAGAATAAAAAATATAACTCCAAAAGAAGATTGGTTTTATATCATTTTCTGTATTCGCACGAGAGAAAGCGCCCCTTGATACCGCTAAGCTCAGCTTTTCCTTTTTCAAGAGCACATCTCATATCACACTCTCACCCCTCAGCTTAGCAAATATGGCGAAACGTAGATGAGGTTTGTACCATCTGCAATTAGCCACATGAGCAAGTTCTCTTCATAGACAATTGCACTTTTTGTGTCCTTTTTGGGTCCATTTTGTGCCCTTTTTCGTGCCCTTTCTGTGCCTCACTTTGGGCCTATCTCTGTTCTCCTTCCCTTCTTCTCATCAGATACCTCTCCCTGGCTTGCCTTATTTTTTCACTCTGCGAAACCGCCGCTTCCTCCTTCTTAGCAGAAAACACTTCCGGAGCCTTATCTACAGTTATGTCCTCCGGCTCCCCTACCACTTTGCCTACACTTGTATTGGGCCCTTTGCTCACATACTCTCTATATCCTTTTGTTACAAATTCTTCTTTATCCTTGAATTGGTCCCCCTCTAGAATCCGCTCTCTCTTCAATTTTGCCGTCTGAGCATCTGCGCGATCGAGTTCACGAGTCTTTTTAGCCTCCAAGATCCTATCGAGATACTTGGGCCCCGCTGCCTTTCTTACTACCACCGGTTTTTCAAAGTCTGCATCGAAATCAAAGTCTTCAAACTGATCCTCCTGTTGAGCCGCTTTTTCTCTGGCTATTTTTAGATGCTGCGTATACGCAGTTTCGTGATCCGATTCATCTTCGCTCTCTGCACCAAAAGCTCTCTTCATGATATGCACGCAAAAATCTACCAATTTACATCATGCCACAGGAAAGCCATAATAGGGACTGGCTTTCTATTCCGCAACGAAAATCCAACGTGAAATCTCCTCCGCCTCCAGTGTCATTTTCTGGAAGCGCAATTTCCACGCCGCCGGACGAAACGCCTCAACACCTCAGCAGGTTCAACGCCCTGTTTGATCAGATTAACGGCTCGATCCACAGCGATATAGGCCACATCGATACGGACTCGCCTGAAAGGGTAAAGAGAGGCGATAGCGATACTTCCCTTTACCAGAAACCAGATACTACCCACCAGGAAGACCCTTCCGTGCCGTTATCGTTAACTCTAGACAAGCTTACAAAGACTGAGGCTAGAACATATCTGCGGTGGTATAACCACATTATCCAACGGAAGCAGCATTTGCTTCAGAATAGAGTCTCCACCGTCACTTTAAAAGATGTTTTCCAGTTTTTATCGAATTTTGAGATTAAAGAGACAACCAAGCATGTGCTAAGTACCATGTTTTCCAAAAGCGCTCAATCCATCAATATTGGTCAGTTTTTCGCCCTCTTAAGACTCATATCTCACTCGTTGTACGATGCTGATGCTAATCCAACAAGGCGAATGGTGCAAGAAGGCGCCCCGATTCCTCAACCACTCTCTATTCTCTCCAAAAGATCTCATGATAGCCCAGAATTAGAACCGGCCGATCTGACGACACAGGAAAAACTGGATCTCGACTCGTTCACCCAGTTCATGCTCACGGGCCACAGACCAACAAATAAAAGAAAGAAAAACAGCAAAGCTGTCAAGTTTTCTGACGAAATTGTGATCGAGCCAAGCCGCTATCCGGAGCCGCCTCCTGAGATCGAAGTGGAGGGGAAACTCGATTTATCTCTGCCTATGGATCAGCTGCTGGCGAAAGTGAACAAGGACGAAGATGAAGAGGCGGAACTACGCGATATGGGAGACTCTATCTCGCATTTTCAGCATCTCAGCCATATCGACAGCAAAATGTCGGAAAAGGTCCACCAAACTCATCCTACAATCGAACCACTGGTTCCTACTGCTACAGGAAGTGCCAATCACTTTATACAGAAAGTCATGCCTCCTCCTCCGCCTCCACGCCATCGCTCAAACTCGTCGCCCGTGTCGAAGCCTCCACCTCCCCCACCGCGCGTTAGAATAACTTCAGATACTCAGCGACTCTCTCCGCTGCCGCCCGCTCCTCCCAGATCACGTACGTCCTCCTTGCAACAGCCGGGTATTTTGGGAGACTTGCAGGCTTTGCAAAACGAGGTTGACGAGATAAGGAGAATGGCAAATGGGTACTAGTTCCTTTTACGGCGTAAGCCGAAAAGCTTTCCACATATACTTTGCAATCACCGCATACAAGATTCATAAAAAAGAGCAAGGAACAAATGGGGCTCGAAAGGAAAAGAGTGTTACAATTGATCATCGCTGCTATATGTACATCCTGACACCACCATTTCCACCGGATCCAATTACTAATACCAAATGTTTGTTAGGACGATAGCGAGAGCGCCGAAAAGTTTAGTCCGCTGGCAGTCGGGCGTACCGGCGATGGGCGACTACGAGAGAAAAGTTTACTCCGTTTTAAAGGAGCAGCTTGATCCAAAAGTTCTGGACGTCAGAGACGTTTCCGGTGGGTGTGGTTCGATGTTTGCCATTTTGATAGAAAGTAAAACCTTCAAAGGCATGACGATGGTGAAGCAGCACAGACTCGTTAATGAGATATTGAAGGATGAGATAAAAAAGTGGCATGGACTTCAACTAAAGACAAAAGTGGCGGAATAGGCATGCATTATAGATCACAGAAATGTAGAATTTTGGTCTCTGGCATTTATTTTGTCGACCTAACGATGAGCAGACAGGCGAGCTTTTAATTTTTAGCAAAGTCTAGCAAAATCTAGCTGTCTTGAAATATACTTGATTTAATCTGCCGAGAATAAATCTATTTAGTTTCGGTTTCTAATGGAAGGAGAAATCTTAGACAAAGCACAAGCTAGTAGGGATGAAGTCGGAATTTAGTCCGCGCTCAGTCCAGTTTCGTATTTCCAGCGCCATAGTGGTGTTTATTTCTCCGATGGTTCTATCAGGGAGAGAAGGGAGTCCACTTTATTCAAGTGATTATTCTCCAAAAAGTACTTGTAGTCGTTGAGCGTACGGAAGGTATCATCAAAGAAGGTCTGGTACTGGCTCACGACCGTGGGCTTTAGTTTTTTGAAGTTGTCATTGCATGCAGTGGTTTTATCACTGAGACGAGATTGTTCCTTTTGGAGCCGGTTGTTGAGTACCCGTGGTTCCTGCAGTAGTTTTCCACTACAACGAGAGACTCAAGTCGCTTCAGCGTGTTGATGTAGTCAGACAAGCCGATCATCTCGTCTGGAGGGATTTCGGAACTCTCAATAGATTATCGTCTGGAGATGTGCGCAGTACTTCCTTTAGTGGTATGCGCGGGACGAAGAGGTTCGATGGAATTTGCTCCTCGTCGGGACTGGTGATAACAAAGTCTGGAATGCTGCCGGAATATTTTTCTCTCTCTAAAGTTACTGCACTCTCACTTTTCGAGTGCTTCTGCAATGCAGGCGACTTGGGTCTCATTTGAAAAGATGTATCAGATAACAACGACTGAGAAACTCCAGACTTCTCGTCGCTATCTTAATCAGACTGAGAAGAAAAGATTTTCTCGTAGATTCGACTATTGCGTCTTAGCGTCCTGAAACTTCGAGGCCTGGTATCGTCCGAGACCCATAGTTGACCGCTAGGTCGTCTTAGTTCATTGAGTCTTTCTTTTCTCCAGCTCAAATCATATGAGTACTCTTCAAGGTCAACAAGCCATACCGGTTTACGTTTCTGGTTATCGCTAAATGCTATACAAGGGGGCAGGAGAACCTTCTGTGATTTCTATGACTGATTTTGGGGACATGTCAGCTACAGTAGAGTTAAAGTAATGGCGGCTTAAGGGGAGGAATCATCAGCATCAGGCAAAGACAGACTGTCTTTCCCAGATTACGCTTGCCCGCCTTTTAAAATTTACATTTCCCGTGTACTTAACCATCCTATTTCCCTTCCTTGGTCAGATAAAGCTGCTTCCAGTGCTCAACTTCCCGGTACGCCTTTTCAAGCTCAATCTTTAATTTTTCGTTAGAGTTACTCAATTCGTTAACAGCCTGGTCAGTTATGAGTTTCTCCAAAGTGCTTTTCATTCTTTTTCAGTTTACGAACGTATTCTGCCGCGCGTTCTAAAACAGTCGCTTTGTTCGTTTCTTGAGTCGGCAGTACTTAAGCCAGTTCATCAATAGCCTGATTGATATTGACTCTTCTTTTTCTCTCAACTTCTTTGTGGTTGGCCTTACGAGCTTTCTGCCAAGCATCCGATCCGGTAGCGTTCCTCTCCGCATGACTCTCTTCACCCTGAGATCCCTGTATGATATATATGTACCGCCTTTTGCGATGTAATTTCTTGCATTTTCAAAACAATCCAAGAAAGCGAAGCTCACTTTTATGATTAGTGGCCGCCTTTTAAAAGCTTCAGATAAGAGATTTCAAAAAGATGTGGAGCCTCATACCAAGAAAACCTTATACGAGGCAGTCTAGAGCACAAAGTCCAGACTGTAATGACATCACTAGCTGCATATTGCGCATGGATCTTTGTCGCCAGATAATACACTGATCAGTTCTCAACTGTTCTTACTCTGGCAGAATAAGATAAATTGCTACATGCAGACGGAAGAGGTTGAAGTTTTGCTGTTCGCGAGATCGATTCGGACCTATAAATTTCAATGCGTCGTAGAATCATTAATACAAGCTCTCCCAGGAAGATGGACTACATCAACAACAATTCCAGCAACTCTGGTCTTGTGCAGGACGTGATACCAACGCAGGCACATGAGGCCTTATTCCTAACTTGATTCGGGCATTCCATCTCGCTCACTATGCAGCAATGCGATTGGGAACATTTTCGATTACTTACTTTGTGAGATACTCCATCCAAAATAACCAAAGTCGCAATGAATCGTTGTCATTAAAATACAACACTACTCCAAGATCTCCTCCTTCTCTTCTAAGATCTCCTCTTTTATCTCTTCGATCGACTCCTCTCTTCTTGGACTTTCTGCGTGGCCGTCCAAGTGCAGCTGGTGCAATTTCTCCTCCACTTGAGACCTCCACAAGGTCCATTCTTCGAGCATCTTTCTTCTAGAAAGAATAACCTCTCTTGTCTTAGCATCTGCCTCCATCGCGTCGTTCTCGTCGAATTGGGCAGAGTACTCGCGCAAGTTCTTGCGCACCTTCTTTCTGTCCGCCGCAGACAATAGGGAAGCGGGTCTCGGTCTCCAGATGAAAGATTTGAATTGCTCAATAGCCTCCTCCTTGACAAGAGTGCCTACAAAGGAGTAAATCTTGAACCCGTGCTCAATCTTAACCTTCCAGGCAGAAGCCCATCCGGCAACAAACCTTCCGGACGAATCCCAAGACACATCGGTCAGCCCTGGGTGTTCGTGATGAGCCAGAGCCTTAACGTTTGCGTTTACAGATTTTTCGTCGGAAGGACCGTCAAAGTCCATGTCGTAGAAATCCATCTCTGTGTTAGACTTTTCGATCAACGACAGAGCCACAGTGGCTGCAACGAGGAATCTGCCCTTTGGAGAGAACAAGAGGGTGTTGTAGTGCTTCTTTTCAAACTCTTTAAACTTGATCCATTTAGAGGCAGAGCCTTTTTTAGCAATGTCTGGTGCGAAAAAAGAGATGGTGGTTCTAGGCACAGCCGCTGATACATCTGTGACGGAATCGTCTTTTGACAGAGTGACGAATCTGTCTGAGCGAGGTTCCCAAGCAAAGTTGTTGACCGACTCTTTAAACTCGATCTTCTCAACTGGGACATCTTTCTCAAACAGCTGGAAAAGCTCCAGGTTGGTAAAGTGGGTTTTCTTACTCTTGGTGTGTCTGTCCACTTTGCAGCACAGATACTTGGCCTCGTCCTGCCAGTGCATCTTAACGGAGGAAACCTGGAACAAGTTGACGGTACGCAAAACTTCTCTAGATGGGATGGCCATCACACCAACACGCGCACTCTGGTTAGGCATCTCAGGAGTCCAGTAGGAGATCACGTGACGCGACTCGCGAGATTTTTCAATTACATAGTTTGGAGCCCATTCGAAATCGGCCAATCCTTCTACGCGAACCAACTTCTTTTCCAGCAGCTGGAAATCGTCTTCGATGTCGTAAATAGCGATTGCGTCCGGTCCTTGACGGGCGCAGTAAGCGTCGTCGTGCGAAAACTTGATCAGCGGCCATTGCATTTCCTTTGCAGTTTTCAAGTGCGGAGGCAATGCGAAAGTACGAACGGGTAATCCGGAAGACAAGGACCATATAACCAGTTGGTGGCCCTCGTCCTGTTTTTTGAACGGATAACTTTTGTACTGTGGGTGGTCCTCAGCGAGCGCCGCAATAGGTTGCGGAGAAAGCGTTACAAGAAACTTTTCGCACGGAGAAAAATCGATCAAACGAACGTCTGGATGCATGAAACGATGACAACTCTCGAACTCAGGACCGCCCCAAGCTTGAACACCTTGTGGGTGGACAGAAAACATATACGAACCCTTGGGAGAAAATTTGACATAAGTCGACGTCCAATGTTGTCTGGATTCTACAACTGGAACTGCAGGAAGCTGCTTTTTGTTCCAGTAAACTCCAACACGGTCTCCAAACTGAAGAGCAAACTGGTCACGTCCCTGTGGGTCCTGAAGCCAGTCTCTCAGATGGGACGTGTCGATGAATTTCGGAAGCTCAGGCTCCTCAAACTCTTCCGAACCAGCCTCTCCAGCAAACTTTTCCACCTCCGCCAGTTTGTTGACCAAGAGACGATGCTTTACATCCAGTTTCTTTCCGTTAAGCTTGGCGGCGGCTTGATCGGCAGCAGCAGACGTTGTGTACTCGATAAACACAAACCCCTTGGTTTTCCCCGATGCTACAGGCAGATGGATTCCCTTCTCGGGGATCTCGCCGCACTCGCTAAAGATTTTCCGTAACACTTTGGCCAAAACCGGTGCTTTCGATTCGGGAGCTATAGGCGCTCCATCAACTACAACGTACTTGTCGAGGTAGGACAGGGGGTCGGGGGTGACTTGGTACTTTTTCTCCAAATCGGAAAAGTCGATATCGTCAATGTTGATGTCGTCGACGGGGTCCATTGTTGGTGAGTGAGAAAAAAAAAAAAAAAAAAAAAAAAAAAAAAAAAAAAAAAACATCAGTGATTGGTTTTGTCAGCGGGTAAGAGCTAATATTTTCTGCGATTCCTCTGCACGGCTGACATGAGAGAAGGGCTGGGCAGGAGATTATCTGGGCAAAAGATGTCCGATATCGGCCCTCGTAGAGTATATCAGTCATCCGGATGACGCAATAAAAAGAAGAAAACGGACAGGGTTTATATTGAGAAAAAGAGATGGATGGTTCTTCTTCTTGCCTAGAATCGATAGCGACTCTTTCTTGGTGCCACTTTCTTAATAAACGGTATCGGGTTCCTAGTCGCATTGAAATAAAGAACAGTCAATGGTGAGAGGAGTTCCTCAATACTGATTTGTTCCGATTGCTGGATTCCGAGTTTGCCTCTATAGTAAGCATTCACAAGTCTCTTGATGAAACACTGGTGATTGAGTAGATTTGATCGGTTTAAATCCGGCTTGTGCATCTACAAATCTCCTTTGTACCTACCAAGTCGTCTGCCGCCCTTAGAGAATGCGATGTGCATGCAGTCTAGAGCATAAAGTGAACTATTTTTTCAAGTCGTATCTAAAATGAAGCGGCCTAGACTTATGCAAGACAAGCTACTAGCTGTTGGCAGACAAGTTAAAACTCAGGCTCGACATCAAAAAAAGCGAGAGATTCGGGTTGATCAAGTTCTACGTGCGACCACCGGCCTTGATGGACCTGGAAAGGCAATACTTGGGCCTAATAACTCGTCACTGCCTTAAAAGGTCTACTGCTTACGCATGCATTGTTTTTCATATCGAGAATTAGCAGTGAAGCATAATGTTGTGTCATCACTCGAGATGATATTTCTCACTCAACTTTGCAGAGTGACTGACTGGATCTACAATATAAAGCTATGTTGGTGATATTTTGTATTCGTACGATATCGCTGAGAGAAAATATGCCTCCATCACCCATGCAAGATGACTCATTTTGATTTTTCAGTCCTTCGAGAACTACGATTGCTTCCGGGATCTCGATCAGATCAGATTTCCCGGATCTGAAACAGAAAATTATGCAAAAATGCACCGTTTTTGAAACTTTGTTTCCGAAACAGATCAAGAATACGTGCACATAACAGAAAAGAGTATACATTTTTTAAGTAAAGCTCGGCCTTCAAAACAACTGTATATTTTTTAAACTTGAACTTTTTCAACTTTCGTCAATAATATGGATCTGATCTGATCTAGATCAGTGAGGTCGAATCAAGATAAAGTCGAAAAACGCTGATTTTAGTGTTGCGGCGATACTTTTGGCGGGGCTCCGGCGGTCACAACAGACTAGTTGCAGTCTGCGCATGGTAAATCCTCCTCTACTAAAACATGCGTTTGAAACTGCCAAGCAGGTAGTGCACCAACCATTTTCATAGAGAGGCCAAAGGAGAGCAGTCGACTTGCAAATTGAAAGATCGAAAAAACCGCTGATTTTAACGTTTTGACCAAGCTTTTAGCAGCAGCTCGGGCAATGAGAACATACTGCTTAGAGTCTCCGTGCTGTGAACTTTTCTCTACTAAACATGCGTTTGAAGCTGCCATAGACGGTAGTGTGCTAACCATTTGTATAGAGGCGAGCAGTCGAATTGCAAAACTGAAAATTCAAAGAATGATGATGTAAGTGTATTGACCTAGCGTATGCTCTGGGGATCAGAGCATACTATTTAGAGTCTTTGTGGTGTTTTGACCACTAAACATGCGTTTGATGTTGCCGAAAACAGTAGTGCGCCAACCGTTTTTGATCAAAGTTCTGTAGTGATGCCAAAGGGGCAGTCGACTTCCAAAAGTGAAAAAGTCAAAAAACGCTGTTTTAGTTTTTGGCAAACATTTTCGTGGCAGCTCGGGCAGTCAGAGCAGCCTATTTACAGTCTGCGAAAGTTTCTTCACTGAACAGCTTTGGGAAAGACGTGAATAATGATTTCCCTCTCTTAATGCAATAAATTAGGATACTTGAAAGATATGGATGGGGTGGACTGTGTTCGAAAGGCTTGAACTCACGGATCAGAGTTCTTGAATGTTGCATGCGGTGAAATTTTCTTTACTAAACACCTTCGGGTAGAGGTAGACACCATCAGCATTAAGTATGTGCCAAGGTGAGCAGTCGAGGAAGTTGAAAAGTTTGAACACGTTAGCAATTTTTTAAAAAATGTAGATCTTGCTGCTATGATCAACGATTTTTGAAAAGAATTTGCTTCCGATGAATTTTTTTTTCTACTGAACACGTTCTGAAAGGTAGGACTATTTCACATCCTGACACCATCAACCTAAAGGCAAGCAGTCGACTTGGAATTTGTAAGTGACAAAATAATTTGGATGACTATCCGACGCTATGGCATCCGTGGCCCTATTTGTGTTGAGACTTGCGGTCTAACCCTTGGCATGCATTTGCACACAGTGCATTAGCGTGTTTCATGTTGAAACCAATATCAATATATAAGTAGTATCCATCGTGATCTCCATCAAGCATTTGGTGAATTTCCATTCGCATCTGATCCTGCACATCCTAAGACCGGAGAGGGTCATGTTCCCTGCATTTTGCTACGTATGGATTATGTGGTCATGGAGTAAATGTAATTCTATTGTATAATGAAATTGTATAATTTAATTTCCTTTCCTATACCAATGAAGTATACAAGCAATTTCACAACGTCTGAATTGACATCATTCTCGAGTTTTGGTGAAGTGCTGACTTTTCTATTGCGCAAAAAGTATCCTCTCTCGGAGAGCGGGGCAAAATTTACGGGTGATGACCAGGAAGAACCTGAGAACGGTTTAAAGAGGTGTAACATTCAATCCATCGTCGCACAGACATTTGCGAAAGTAGTGTATCGCCATGAAATAGCTACATGAAAAATCATTCGCTGTGTTGGTGATAGTGAGAGACTCATTAGAAATGGAGATGGAAACCACTCTCGAGTTAATCTCAATGATAGGCACCACATGCATGCCTGTGTGTGTCTTACGATTGAGTAGTAAGCGGTGTGTCTATAAAAGAATGCAGCATTGTCAAAGCCTGACGAACTATGGCGAGGCAAAATCCAAGTGGTCTATGAAATAGCGGTTTGTTGTTCATCTTATGGCACCTTGATTTCATTCTGACAAACTTATTTCTCATTTTCCATCAGATTATCCTCATATAGTGCAAAATGGAAGGCTTACAGAGTCAGCTTTGCAATCAGCCATTATTCTTGCTGACCAAAATTCCAGAACAATTGATCAAACTTCCCACCCGTACACCACATTTGTTGTCACTTTTCTGACACTTTGTTTGTATCAACACACTATGACCTCTCCAACCCCGAACGGGTGTGTTGAGAAAACACAGGGAACGTCTCCTATAACGTCCCCTACGCTGGATCTCAAGCTGCTCAATTTGGTGGATCCCCCCGCCTCGTTTCAAAGTGAAACAAGTCCACTTCCTCTCACAAGCCCACCAGACGACTACAGCTATTCTTTTGAGACAAACCACTCATCAAAATATCGGAAATCACGGAGGGCTCTCGTTCAGAAACATTTAAACGCGCTCGTTGATGACAGCGATCACGAATCAAAAAACTTGGAATACAACGACAGTATCGATATAGATAACAGCTCTATGTTCATGCGAGCCCATAGCCAGCTTCTCAAAGCTGCTCCGTCTAGTTTGGCGCTGGACCTAGATAATCTTCACCTAGATTCGCCGTCTAAGACCTCAATCTCGCTCAGTCATGAGGTGGATAAATTGAATAAGCAGATCACAAACTATAGAATTCAGCTGAGAATTGTCTCACAATTTACTCGTAATCTTATCAACAAGTACTCACCGTCCACAGAGAATGATCTTTTCGCCAAGCTGCAAGCAGAATCACATACTCTCTCTCCACTGAGATGCGAAGAGTGCCAGTTCAAGGATAATGAGCTGTTGGGAATGAAAAAGGAGACGGAACGGCTAAATTCATGTATGGCTGAGATTTCAGCAGTTTTGGCTAAAGAGCAAAACTCCAAATCAGCTCTGGAAGAGGATGTTTCGGAGGTTTTAAAAGTATTGTCACCGTGGGGGAAGTCTCTCGTAGAAAGTGTAGAGGCTGTTTTGAGAGACTTTGCAGAAAAGGAAGACCACTACGTATCGACCATTGAAGATTTGCAAATGCAGTCGTTCGACAGCGAAAAGGTCAAGGAAATTCTCCCGCTAATTGAAGACATTCAGAGCGAACTTGATCTAGCGGTTCGCGCAAAAGATGATATAAAATCTCTTTTGGAAGGGGAAATTGCAAACGTTGGCAATCTCGAAAGAGAGGTAATTAAGCTGACTGATGAAATAGGTGTTAAAAACGAGCAGCTTTCGAGGAACGCAATCCCCGACTCAAAGGAGCTGGACTTCTTGAAAGAGGAAAACGAGATTCAGAAAGCGTCCCTTCAGCAGCTTCAAAATAACAGTCAGGCAGCAGAGCGAGATTATGCTTCCAGAGAGTCGCAACTTCGTGAGGATTTGGATCGCGCAGTGCAGAAGCAAAGGACAATTTCGTCTGAAAAGACAAAGCTCAAGTATGAGAATGACAATTTGAACAAGCAACTTACCACATTGAGGAACTCGCTCCACAACTCATCTTCCAATGATGGGACCCAAAACTATTTAGATATCTTAAGGATGGATTTATCTGCGTGCTCCAGCTTTATGAGAGTATTTCAGAAGATACTGGATAACAAATCGCTGTCACAAGCAAACGATAAAGTGAGAGAACTGACTGAGAATGTAGAAAATGGAGGAGAGCATCGCAGGATCAGGGATCTTCATGAGACAATTTTTAAGTACTACTGCTCAGCTGTGGAAACCATAGTTAATGAGCATGTGCATCTATTGATTGAGAGTTCAGAGACGCAATCAAAACATCAAAAGCTGGTAGATGAACTGAATGACACTATTCGTACCCTCAGGGCAGAACAAAATGACGAAGAAACGATATATCAGGGCACGCCAACCAGGCAAAGACAGAGCTCTCCCAGGACGGAGTTGAGGCTGGACGAGCTCACTAGGCGGTGGAAAACGGAGCGAGAAGCGAGGTATTTTGAGAATAAACAATCGAGAAAGCGACTTCGAGAGCTGGAATTGGAGAATGAATTGCTAAAAAAGGAGTTGATGCAGTAAAGTGATGCAGTAAGACCTCTCGAATTGTGATCGATCGTTTCTCAGTCGTTGCGTTATAATGGGGAGTAGATGATAATAGTCACTAATTAAGATGGCATAAAATGAAGGCCACGATCCCCTGGTCAGCGCGTTTGAAAGCTGATTTTTTGCGAAAATCAAAGGGTTTCTTTGAGTTTATGCGTCAGAAACATTCAACCAAGCAGAAGGAGCTCCAAAAATGATCAGGCTACTTAATTTCCGTGCAACGAAAGCGCCCAGTCGTTATAATTGCACACGAGAGAGGTTTGAACCGGTGAGTACTTATCCAGTCCGCGCTGTGAGAAAGACCAGCAGTCTGTGATCACTCAGATAACGACAAATATTTTTCTTGTGCGGCATTTAGCCTGTTTTATTCTGCGACCCTATGAACCTGCTCATTTGAGAGCGAGACATGAACAAGCTTTGACATACACAGATAACGAACTGGATCAGATCTGGAGGAAAGAAGGCACGTGGATTTTAAATGCTGCTCCTGTTTTGTCGAATGAAAAGTACCCCATCGCGAGTTTGCGACGGTAACAAGTTTTGATCTAAAAAAAGATCTTCTTTACAAGGGTTAACACTTTGCGAAAAAGCCTTCTTCTGTTAACACCTTAGGAGAAGACGTCGAAACTATTGATTGAGCTGACAAAATCGGTCACGTGACCAATTAAAATGATATAATTTCTTGCCAATTCAGGGAACCATTTTTAGACAGGTTTCCACGCTGACTGATCTTCTCATTCGCTTGGATCAACGGGATTCCCATCTTGCAAAATTGTGCCATACTTTCGGACACCCCTCGTATGGCCATAGTCGGTGAATGAGGGAACAGAAATTTTTAAAAATCACTTTGGTGGATCCAGAGGCGCGGCCGCCTCAAGAAATCTGTGATTAGCTCTAATTCGGCTTTGGTTACGAGGTCCACGCCGTTCTCCAGATGGCTGACGTAAAGTTGTGACGCGATTACCGTAGATTGGTGTGCATTTTTAGAATAACGCATCTGCTAGAATGCTTTAACTCTATTCCTTTCCTGGAAAGTTTTTAATGGCTCACGACATCGAGCAGTTGTTCAATTGCGATATGTGTAGAGTCCTACTTGGTTGGAAGAAGAAAGAGGGGCATAAGAAGGGCATAAGAGGGGCACGAAAAGGGCACGAGTGGACATGGAGATTTTATGCTGAGAAATACTTTCTCACACTTATCTAATATGAGATGAATGAGAATATCAGTAGGGATTGTTATGGATCTGGTTCCATCACAGTGATATCAAAGACCTTGTTTTCTCTATAGCGTAGGCTACTCAAAAGACAAAATTAGATATACTAAGAGGTGGAACCCTCCGATCGTGCATAAACCGCCATATTTAAAGCTTAATGAATCACCAAATTCCCCAATTTAAACCATACAACGTTACCTCTACGTCTTGCCACCCTTTAAAGGACGCTATTCGGCAATAACTCCTCACTTTCACTTCATGGCTCATGCATTATTCATACACATCTACTCCTCCATGCCCTCATCCTCGTCATTAGCCTGAGCAAAGCTAATTGCCTCCTTTAGCACATCCTCCGGAACAAATGTATGTTTCTTGCCACTCTCCTCACAACACCAAGACATCTCAAGCTCGAAATCCTTATCCTTGTTATCCTCGTGCGCTGCATAGATAATCCTTGCCGCCTGTCTTGTAGCTTCCCGACAAGTTATATTGGGCAGATCTAGTTTTTCCAGCTCCGACTTTGCAGATTGACGGCCCTTACCAGTAGCAGCACCAAGGTATCCCCAGTACACTCCCGAAGGTTCCACCATGTAAAGATGCGGTCCGTTTGAGTCGATACCTCCTATAATGGCTGTAACCCCCATCGGCCTAACCGAGTTGGCACATGTGTGTAGTCTGACAAACTCTCCGAGCCTACTGATCAACCCTGGAACGGGGATCTGGTCTTTAAAGTTATTTCTAAACGAGTCAGCTTCGTCCCTGGCTCTAGACGCTAATCTTTTGCCGTCGGGTAAAAGTCCGGAGTAAACAACGCCCACATGTTTATCAACCGTTTGAATAAGCTTATTCTTACCCGGCGCTAGTAGCGGGGAGACTACCACTTTTTCCATTGCGAAAACAACCCCATCGCTGCATTTGATGCCAATCGACGTGCCGCCATTCTCCACGGCTTTGGCGGCGTACTCTACTTGAAAGTTTCTGCCGTCAGGGGAGTACGTACTGTTTGACAAATCGTAGCCGGTTCCAATGGACGTCTGAAGGTTAGCGAGCGTGAATTGCGAGTCGAACTTACCATTTGCCTTCAAAGGTGTGGTGTAAGGTGTACGGTTCCATGAACAAATTAAGGGTAGTTGTGTGCGGAGACGAAGGTGTGGGCAAATCCTCGCTTATAACGTCACTTGTGAAGGAAAAGTTCATATCAAACATCCAATCTACGCTTCCGCAGATCACCGTTCCCCGAGACCCTTCAAATACCGCAGCACCAGAGTGCACCATTATCATTGATACTAATGCCTCAGATATAACCCAAGTGCAAAAGGCCATTCGCCAGGCAGACGTAATCTGGCTTGTCTATGCAGACCACTACACCTACGAGCGTATCTTTCTTTACTGGATGATGATGTTTCGTGCCATGGGTGTTAATCTTCCCGTAGTGCTATGCGCCAATAAATCCGACCTTGTGGCCGATCCTGTCTCGCCCAATGGCACCATGATGGATGAGCTCGTTCCGCTGGTGAGAGATTTCAAAGAAATTGAGTCTTGTATTCGATGTTCAGCCAAAAACCACCTTAACGTAGTACAAGCTTTCTACTTGTGTCAGCGAGCGGTAACCCATCCGATCGCTCCTTTATTCGACTACAAAGAGGGCAACCTCAAGCCGCTATGTGAAGCTGCTCTGAAAAGGATCTTCTTTCTTTGTGACAAGGACCAGGATGGGTTCTTGTGCGACGCGGAGCTTCTCTATGTTCAGAAAAAGTGTTTCAAGAGGGAAATGACACACCAGGAATTACAGGAGATCAAATCTGCCCTCGAAACTCAAGTTCCAGGCTCCTCCGGTAATCGTGGAGTAACGGCGGATGGATTTCTCGCCCTCCACAAGTCCTATGCTCAAAGCGGCAGACACGAAACGATATGGGGGGTTCTCCGTGCTTTCCACTACACCGACTCTCTCTCGCTCAACGACAAGTTTCTGTATCCTCAGTTCGATGTGCCTCATCATGCGAGCGTAGAACTCAGCCCTAAGGGATATAGGTTTTTAGTCGATTTGTTTCTGCTGTTTGATAAGGACAATGACGGCGGACTAAATGGCAATGAGCTCTCATCACTTTTCCAGCCCACCCCGGGCATCCCGCAGCATTGGATCGATCACAACTTTCCTCAAACAATCGTCTGCAACGAGCAAGGTTACGTTACATTGCAAGGGTGGTTGGCTCAGTGGTCTATGACTACCTACCTCGATCACAAGAGCACTTTGACGTATTTGGGTTACTTGGGCTTTGAATCCGATTCCCGCCAAGGTGCTGTCACTTCTGCCTTGAAGATTACTCGTCCCCGTAAGATCCGCAAGAAGAAGAAGCACCGCTATAGAATGTCGCTATCAGACAGAACTGTGTTTAACTGCTTTGTAGTGGGGGCTCCCAAATCAGGCAAGACCTCCCTTCTTGAGTCGTTTTTGGGAAAGCAGTACTCAGAAATGTACAGTCCCACTATCCACCCAAGAATCGCTGTCAACAGCGTGGAGCTAAAAGGCGGGAAACAATGCTACCTGATCTTGCAGGAACTGGGAGAGCTCGAAGACCCCGTTTTGGAGAACACTGCAAGGCTGGAGACTTGCGACATACTGGTGTATACCTATGATTCTGCTGACCCAGACTCTTTCCAATTCCTTGTGTCCCTCAGAGACAAGTTTCCTCACCTGGATGAGTTGCCTGTAGTTTTCGTTGCTCTAAAGGCTGATCTCGATAGACAACAGCAACGATGCGGAAACCTCCAACCTGAGCCGTATACACGGGCCATCCATGTTGCTCCTCCTTTGCATATATCCTCTTCGTGGTCGAACTCTGTGAATGAACTTATGGTTCAGATTGTTGAGACTGCAAAACTCCCACGAATGGCAACACCCGGATTGGAGCCTGAACTTGACAAGGAGGATCTTCGGCCTATAGTTATTGCAGCCAGTGCGCTAGGATTCATGGCTGTGGCCTCTGTTTGGTTTCTGAGAGGGTGGTCATCACAAAATGGGTAGTTGATTGACGTAATCTCTCTATTTGGCGTATATTACCAACGGGGGTGGTTGTTTCTGGGTAGTCAGAAAAAGATGTTCGACATTGATATTGACCTCTTAAGGATCAGGGAACAGCGGTTTTCATGGCTTCTTGTATGCCTGTTTTGGTGGACAAACCACCCTTACAATATAGCTGACAGTGTCTACGGAAAGGGAATGACTCTTCGAAGGGCTCCTCTTTTTCTTTCTATCACCATTAGCGAGGTTGGAGAGTGACTTTGGCTCCCACCCTTTTATTTGTAGCTCTCAATGAAGCGGTTGACTTTGAGGGGGAGGTACCTCTTTCGGTTGATACTGCTGCGACATCTCAGTCAAGTCATCGCAATAGGACGCATCTTCTGTGGTTCTTAGAGAGATATCCTCTGGAACTTTAGGCAGATAGTTTCGAAATCCATTTTTCGAAACAGAATAGACAACAACAAGATACCAAGACTCCCTCTGTCAAACCAACAATCAAGGTTTTGAGTCGGCTGGCCGTTAGGATCCGCGTTGTTCACATCAGATAATGCGTGATATCCTCTCTGGAGAGAGCCGGAGGTCACGTCCGAGAAAGGCTCGTTACTTACTGCGCATGCTTGAGGAGGGACAGCATTTGACCGAGACGCGTATAAGATCTGAAGCTGCGATTTGGTGATCCGACAGGTGTTTTCAAAAAGGTTAGGCTGAGAAATGGGAGAAGAAACAACTCGGATAAATTTGGCTGTGGAACAATACTGTAGAAGAAGTTGACTCAATTCAACAGCTGCGGTTGGGGGTGAGAAATGGGGGAATAACACAGGCCGATGGGGAGTTTGACTGAGGCTTCTGCCTTATCAGGCTAAACGGGTAGCATAAGCAGTACGTGTACGTGCGAGAGCACCCAAAAGATTCATCTGTGATTAACGAAAGAGAATGCTAGCAAGAGAGAGCATCAATATTTTTTTTCTGTCGTTTCTGTGATTATCTTGTGTGCTCTTCTACAGCATAGTATTGAACCGAGAAAAAGTTCCCGATTCTTTTTTTCAACGGTCTCGTTTCATCTTTGGTAATGCAACTGACTACTGCAGAACCAATAGCTTTTATGGTATGGTGACGTTGAGAGAACCCCGTGGACACTCTGCAAAGCGTTACGGTATGCAAAGCACCCGTATACCATCTGGTATCTTTATGATCAAGTCGTCTCATTCTCTCCATAGTTATATCCTTTCACATATTTAACCAAAGATTGGCTAAAAATTGCAATTATTGAAACCGTTAATTATGGCTGACAATCAAGCGGTTCCGACGAAGAGTATGGAATGGGAAGCAGCCTTGATCTTGATTGCGTAGTTGAGCATATTCGTCTGTTGTTTTTGGCTAAATAACTGCCTTCTCAGCCTCTAATCCTCGGTCTTCATTCCCTTGATTGCGGCCACCTCTTTGTGAAGGACAATTCTTAGGCACAGATTTTCAACGAGCAACATCTGGATAAACCACACCATTGAAAGACCCACGACGGTCACGGGAAAAGTGGAACGCTCAAAACCTATATTCGCTTGTTCGATGGTCAATGGATCATCAGGAATCAGAGGAGGTAATGAGACAGAAGTCAATCAAGGCTACGAACCTCTCTCATTTTTACCGCAAAACGCCAAGTCGACAAATCAAGTAAAGTCGACAAATGAAAAGATTGCGCGAAAGCCTTCGGCTAACGCCCTTTCGGAATTGTTGGTTAAAGGAAGTTTGACTGCAACGAAAGAGATATCTTATCGCCTGGATGCGGAGCGGGTATACTAACGCTCCCATTGAAAAGAATCGCAGCATAGCATCATCCTCATGAGTGTGTGACTCCTTGTTGAGCTTGAAACTCGACCAGAGGCTTCTTTTCACTTCATACTGTATACCTTACGGTCTGTAAAAATATTTTTTTTGAGAGTTCGGTAGCTGGATACCTCATTGAAAGATCTACAGAGGACTGTGAAATCTACGACTACCAGAGCAAGAGACGGGCCATTGTCACATTCGAAGACGAGCGCGTTAGGCAGACCGCCGATGACAATGAGACACTCCAAGAACCATGAGGGAGAAGGAAAGCTATGAGGGAGATGCTTCCTCTGCTTATTCGCCTCCTCCTCAGTCACATTCGTGCAATTGACTAGTCTGCAGAAGATGGGTGATAGTACTCTCTATCAGGTAATCGTTATCAAAATAAATCGGGTAAAGATTTCAGAGTCATACCGCTCATTTTTAACTCATGGCCTTTTCCCTCTTTACATTTCTAGCTATCTCGCTGCTTATGCACAAATTTGAAACTGAGTGCATTTCGATGACCCTCCTACCAGCGTTGTACGCTGTATTTCTCTCATCATCCTTCGTGCTCATTCTGTATGTGCTTCCTTCAAGTAGGCCAACAGAACGAGTATCCAGGAACGATCCCCATGTAATAAAAGTGCGCTTACAGAAGATCTTTTTCATATGCCTCCTGCACCTCGTCACCATCCCCTTCATTCTCACTTCTTTGGGAGTGGCCAACGATCGGAGAGCGGCTCTTGCGTCCCTAGGGATCATACCGGGCATGGACTATAAAGGAGACTTTTGTTTTGCCAACATTATTCAAAGTCTTCGCGATTGCATAGAGTTGGTTTACCTGATCGGTATACTCTTCTGTGGGCCACTAACGCAGCACTTTCTCATTGAAAATGACAAAAGCCAAGTTATAGCCGACTTTAAAGCGCTTTTCAATTTGATCGGATTGAGAAATTACATCGTGGCACCACTGACTGAGGAATTCATCTACACCGCATGTGTTCTAGCCACGTTGAGGCCCTTTAGAATCAGCATACAGCTTTACGTCTCGCCGCTGCTGTTTGGGTTCGCCCACGTCCATCACGGCTATGAATTGTATAGAGCTAACCAGCACAGTCTGCCTGCGATTATGGTGACTTGCGCCTTTCAGTTATGCTACACTTGGCTGTTTGGGATCCTCACAAACTACATGTTTCTCAGAACCAACAACCTTTTCGGGTGCATAGTCGTACACAGCTTTTGCAACTGGAACGGGTTCCCCGATCTTGTTGTTTATGGACCGAAGTGGTGGAAGGTGACTTACTATACCCTTTTGCTTTTGGGCGCGGTAGGCTTTTTCTCAAACCTGGAAACGCTAACGGCAAGTCCCCTTGGTTACTTGAAATGATGCATTATATATAGATAATCTGGTTTTTCCTCCAATAAATAATTACTCCTGTGATCCCATAGATGTCTCCATTTGCTGCAGATGCAACGTGTGGTTGACCAAGTTCAAATACGCGTACATAAAGTTGGACAAAAGAACCTGCTCCCGCAAGGCTCGCCGAGGCTCCGCCAGTTTAATGTGAGAGAGTCTGTATATCGCTCTCTCCACATGATGTTGGAACCTGTGATCCAGCATCACCAGAGTGGCATGAGATGCTGGAGGGAGCGGGAACCCAAAGGCAGAGTCCTGATATGTTATAGGAGAATTCGGCCTCGAATGATCTCGCTCTTGAATTTTCAAAGACGCCTTGAGTGAGTCGATGAAAACGGGCTTGTTTTCTTTGTCTGGCGAGGGAGTTTGAATGGGCTCCTTTGGTGCGGGAGATTCAATCTCTAACGGCGTATCCAATGAGTCATGTGCGTTTGACAAGTTTGGCTCTTGTATCTCCTCGCTTGAAGAAGTTTTTTTATCCGATTTGGAGTGTTTTCTGAAAAACTTTGCTATTTTATTGTTTGGTTTTTCATCTTTGCAGGCCTTTTCATCGTTGTTAGCCTTTTCATCTTTGCTGGCCTTTTCATTGTTGCTGACCTTTTCATCGCTTTTGCTACTTGGCCTTTCACCGCTTTTACCCTCTTCGATACCCTCACCTGTAAAGCTGCCATGACGATTTCGAAGATGGTTGGACGACGTCTTTTTCTTAGGTTCCACGCACTCATCCGACGAGTCACTCACATCTGAATTAGGGGGCGAATTAGAACTTGCAGATGTCTTCTCCTTCAGCCAGTTCCATGACGTTTTCCTTATAGAATTTGAGCGGCTGCCACTTTTCGAATCTTGCTTCAAGCTTGACCCGCGAGAGCTGGAACCTTTTTTCCTATACGTTGTCCATTTGTTTCTCTGTAGCTGTGTATTTCCGGGTAGCTGGATAACTTCATCTTGCGAAACAACCTCTTCATTAGAACTGAGAGATCTTGCCAGGGTGACAGCATCGTCCGATCCCAAACCAGCCAGATGTGAAAGTTTCTCCAGCTCAGTAGTAAGCTCTTGTATGGTTGGTGTTTTGCTGTTTCTGTGTGGGTCATATTTTAGCCTTCCCGAGAGTTCGTCTACGGTGCTTTGCACGTGCTCCCGAAACTTGTCTGGGGAAATATTTGGATGGGACGTAGCTGGAACCCAAAGTAGCTTGGAAACATCCACTTTATCGGAATCGTCTTCATGCAGCGTTGTATCACTATCTCTTGAGAGATCATCCACAAAGTCTTCCTCCGCTTCAAAGTATTCGGAATCCGGAGAGGAAGGTTCGCTCGCGTAGCTAAACTCGTCTATTTCTGTGTTGTCATAAAATCGTGGATCAAAGTTGGAAAGCGTGTTTCCTATCGAAGTTCGTTTTAGCGCCCGCACCGCATTCATCTCATTTTCCACAGCTCGAGATGCCTCCTCCATATCCTCTGTACTGTGAGTACTTTGTCTATTAGTCGCTTTGTTGAGATACGGTTCATGAGTCATATTAGCAGCTTGTGGACATTAGCATACACCTAATTTTTCATGTCGCGTTAGCAGTGCTGGTGTGCGGATGGGACACAGAAGCCGCCGGCTGTTCTAAGCTTTTTTAGTTTGGCTTGAGATAAATACGGAAATTGTAGATAGTTTGATGGTGTAATGAGAGGTTTATGATTCATTGTTTGATCGAGTATTATCTTGTGTTGTCAGCCGCCTTTTATAATGCCATCTTGGATTCAAATCATGCTTGTTCGGTTTAAAAGGTATCTGCACGCTATAACATTGGCTGAGTAGTCATGGCCTGTTACTCGATCATATCCTTGAGGCTTAAAATATGTTCTGGAATCAAAAAGATGAACAGCTAAAGCTTTCGCCCAATCTTTTTAAATGACCACCTCGCCTTTGATAGTAACGAGTAAAGAGATGAGCGCAATAGTCCAATTCGACTTTCCATCTCATTGTTTACCTCCTTCGTATCAAGCTGATTGATTTCGTTTCGAAAATGTGACAATAGACCTTGAGCATTCACAGTAAGACAGTCGTGGGTCACTCGATGGTGTGGTCTATCCTGAGTACGTTGGTTGAAAGATCTAAAATCATCACAGGATAGTTGAGTGAGTTCTGGTACCAGATTGAGCGCTGGCGACGGTTATGTGTAAGGAGTCCTAATCTATCTGCTCCACTTCAAGATGTATATTTCGGTATTGCAAAGATTGTTCATCAAGAAGACTCATATATTCGCCCACAAGGCTGAAACTTGTGGCTGTTATAGACTACACAAACTTCTTGAAGGTTATGGTTTGTTTCCAGGTACTGACTCAAGGGATGGTACATGTTTTGCCTGCCGGTTAAAGTCGATTTGAGGACGCCCCTTCGAAAAAACTTACAAGTATTTTTCTCCTCAATGAGAGGCAATCTCTTCATACTGCAAGGTGATCTGGGCGCTACAAGGTTCAGCTCTAGATTCTAACGTTCAATGATGAATGGCAGCTGTCGGACAGACATGAAAGAGAGTGCGTCTCGGGTGTTACCGAGGGTGAACTTGATGATATTTTTTCTGTGATTGTATATAGTCACACCAGCTACGCTGCGCTGTGATCCAAGGATTACACACCTAAGGGGCATCTGAATTGGAGACCAAAGCCATGACTTGGTTTCTAGCCGGATAATGGCATCAAAGTGTCTAAAACTTGTGACGGAATTATACCACAGCAGGCGAGCGTATGAACAGCTCCATCATTGGTGAGAGAGTTAGCCAGAGCTAACGTAATATTTGAGACAATTGATGAGAATTTTTTTGCTGGTTCTGCTCAACGTGAGGGCTCATGGATGATAAACGTCAATATATTCAGCGATCTCTTTTTCGATACACAACATCCTACAAACTCGAATTTTTTCGCTTTTGGGAAATTGCCGTATGATTATGCACGAATATGCTGAAGGTTGAACAAGTCGCATGCTTTTGTCTAGGACATATACATCATGGCGCGTCGCACGAAAAACAATAGCTTTTCAGGTAGCAGAGGAGTTCGAGAGCTTCGGTATGCTTCAAAGCAAAGCACAAAGTGCAGCCATGGCTGGCTATTTTAATGTCTCTATTGTTTCGTCTTCCACGCGCTATTGTATAGTCAGGTAAAAGCTATCTGATGAGGGTTATCTGTGCAGCTAGAGACTTTGTGTTGGGAGAAATCTGGAACGCAATATGCCTCAAAATGTTGTCTAGATCAATGCTTGCAAATGTTCTAGATATAGAGACATGGGACATTCGGGCGCGTGTGCAACAGCTCATAGACTGAATACCACCTTCTAGTATGCTTCTACAAGACTTTCTAGCTATAAAGTTTATGCAAATACCTTCCGTTAGTAACTTTCCCGAATTTTTTCACCGAGGCGAACTTCAACTCTTAGCATACTAGTACCTCGCCACTCATCTACGCGCACCTCAGTTTCACTACAGTGTTCGAGCAAATCATAGTTCATAACCCACTCATCTACTCACACTTTCGCTTCGCTCCAGTGTTCGTCGTCCCGCGGAAAAAATTCACCATTTACACCTCGGTAAATTCCGCTTATGTCAGCTCGGAACTCGGTAGTATGCGCGATACAAAAAGTCACCTGCTTTTTAAACATACAAAGAGAACAACAAACCCGTGCACTGCATGTCGCCTCTCCCACTTATATCGGCCGAAGAGCTCTCTCTCCACAAAACATCAAGCGACTGTTGGGTCACGCTATTCAACCGCAAAGTTTACAATGTATCGTCGTTTCTCGATGAGCATCCAGGCGGAGGAGATCTAATCTTGGAATACGCAGGTAAAGATGTGACTGAGATCATGGCGGATATCCCTACGCATGAACACTCCGAATCGGCTTACGAGATTCTGGATGAGGAGTACCATATAGGGTATTTGGCTACCCCAGAGGAAACCGCTGAGCTACTGAAAAATAAGCATCATAGCGTGGAAGTTGTTCCGGACTCGATCGATCTCACAGAGTTTGGTAACCTGCCATCCGAGGAACTTTTGTCTGTGAAAACCGACTACGAGCAGGACATTGTAAAGCACAAATTTTTGGACTTGAAGAAACCTCTGCTGCTGCAAGTTCTGAGAGCTAATTGGACCAAGGAGTTCTACTTGGACCAGGTTCATCGTCCTCGTCATTACGGCAAGGGATCTGCTCCTCTTTTTGGAAACTTTCTAGAACCGCTCTCTTTAACAGCGTGGTGGGTCGTACCCACAATTTGGCTTCCCGTTAACCTTGCCATTCTGTTTGTAGCTTACAAAAATCAGCCTCTGTACCTCACAGCAGCGTTCTGGGCTTTAGGTCTCTTTGTGTGGACTTTTATCGAGTACCTCATGCATAGATTCTTGTTCCACCTGGATAAGTACCTTCCAGAGAACCAGTTCGCATTTATGATTCACTTTCTACTCCACGGCATCCACCACTACCTTCCTATGGACAGGTACAGGCTTGTTATGCCGCCCACCCTGTTCTTACTGCTGTGCTATCCTTTCTACAAGCTGGTCTTCTCGGTGTTCCCTTACTACATCGCATGTGCTGGCTTTGCTGGAGGGTTTTTGGGGTACATCATGTACGACGTTACTCATTATGTACTCCACCACACGCAGCTGCCAAAGTATTTCCAAGACCTGAAGACCTACCACTTGGAGCACCACTACAAGAACTACGAGCTTGGATTTGGAGTCACCAGCAAGTTCTGGGATACCGTGTTCGGGACAGAGCTGACCCCAGAATCTATTTATCAAAAGAGAAGTTGATGAGCAGCAAGCGTAGCCAAAGCTGAAAAAGTGTGAAGACACTTGATTTAGTCATTTCGGATATTTCATAGATGCACCGATCCGCAAACTCCTCTGGTGTTTTTGGTGATAATCAATATTTTTTTATGTTTGTTTTGAATGGTTAGAAGGTTTGAGGTCACAATGATGTCTGAGAATATTATAGGGAATCAGTTGTTAAAATAGTCTCCAATGACTATGGCTTCTGGGTGGATTATAAGATGGCTCAGATAAGGCATCTACTCCCATTGGTCGAAGCAGCTTCCGCGCGCAGCATACTTTGCCATATACGACTTTGTTTGGGTTTTACCAAGGGTCTTGTGAGCGCAAGAAATAAACTGAGCCTTGGCTCATTCATGTAGCGAGAATAAAGTGAACGTATTCTGGAAGTCTCTATAGTAGACGCCATTATATGTGCTGTGTGCTCCTGTTGACCGTTCTACATGAAGTCATCTATGCATAATGGTGCATATACCTTAAGCACGTCGCACTTTCGTTTTCTTTTTTTTGCATTTGTAAGTCTCATTGGAATATAAATTCAACATCTGCGTTGTGTTTCTCACCTCAATCTCATCTCCCCTGCTCTAACAGGAGAGCTTTGAATTAATTTTTTTATCTTGATCGTGAGGCTGTATTTTGACCTCTTTCAGATGTGCCCAGTTTCATGTAGCACGTCTCGTTGCTTTATTTCCCGTATCTATCCATTGACTCTCTGTTAAGCACTTTGGAATCTCGCGCCCATATCGATGTTTTGCTTTCAAGCAATGCACCACAAATCAGTACACTCTGGTGAAGTGATAACCATTATTCGGACCATTTTATTTCCTTTTCTTTGTCCTTCGATATGGTTATCATATTTGCTGGGTGATCCTGCATTTTTCGAAGATGGGGTTCAACAGTTTCTTTCCATCAGCTGTATATCTCGTTCTTCGCAAAACGTTCACTCATTACATGGAGACGTAGTGCATGTTCATAGTACTTTTCATGAAAATGTCCTAGTTATGACGTGCCTGCAGGATTACAGAAGATAAACGTCCCCCACGTTTTTTCCCACTGTGATTGCACCTCCTGAAAAGCCAGTCAAGGATGCTTATTTTCCTTGAACCATCACACCTATCAATTCTGGCTTTTTATGAGAGGAAGAACCTCGTGACACACCTTCTATGCATCCACTTCCCAAGAATGTTTTCCTTAACCCTCCTGGTCTAGAACGGCTTGAATACAAGTTGCATTTCTCCCAATCTCTCCAGACTCTCCTTAGCAGAAGAAGACCTTTTCGTTTGTTCTTTCACCTCATAATTCGCCATAATAACCTTTAAAATTACGCGAAATCCTGGGTCACTGATCTCCACACACGGGTTCACGTAAGCACACCAGCTTCTATGTTCTGCCACCAAGTCGATGTCCTCGTCGTCGCAGTCCTCTGGCGATACAGAGGGAGGGAACTTGCATGGGGTCAAATACTTGGAGGGAGAAAGTCTCAGGTTATCCTTCTTCTCACCCAGCAGAATACGCCGACAGCACATGTTGCACTTTAACAGACAGAGAGAAGTGTGGCCAAATTGCTGCTGATGTAACTCCCATCCGAGCACAGCAATGTTCAAAAGAGTGGGATCGCACGTCGGGAACCACAGCGAAAGCGTTTTTATGTCAGAATGCGATAAAGCTGATTGAAAGTTCTCCGCTGATATGATGCTTTGGTTTTCGCAAAGCGACCTAACGGTTTTCTTTAAATTATAAACCAAAGTGTCAGAATCGTTTAGAGAAAAATTGTAATATGACAGGGGCACTTGAAAATCTTTCCAGGGACACCCTTCGTAGTGGTCTGTACAAAGCCGTTGTGCGTAGCTCTTCCAAAGGAAAGAGGAACCATCGTCCGAGGGATCATTGACTTTGATTACGGATTTACAAGTGACACACTCAAGAACATTTTTATGAGGTCTCTGGCACCGGAACCCGTTTCGTGCACACTCTAAAGGGGTTAAAACGTCGTTCTCGTCGACATTCCAGCAAAGGATTCCGAAAGTGGATATCCGATCGAGCAGCGTTCCCCTGTCATATGGGGTATAAGTAGACACAACTGCAAGAGTTTCATGCTTTTTTATCCTCCTTTTATGTACGCTTGAGGTTCGCCGTTTCCTGCCGAAAGATATTCCCTTCCTTATGGGAGATAGCGAATCTAACAACTGAGAAACAGCTGCCGTTGTTGATTCATTCATTTCTTTCTGCACGCATACTCTTTTTCTGCACTCGTTTTCTTTCTGCACTCAATCAATCAAAGATGTCAGCCAAATACCAGCAGCAGTTTCTGGACCTCGCTTTGGAGTCAAAAGCTCTCAAGTTTGGATCTTTTACTTTAAAGTCCGGCAGAACCTCTCCGTATTTCTTTAACCTCGGATTCTTTAACACCGCCAAGCTGCTTTCTGCCCTGGCAACATCGTATGCTAACGCTATTATCGAGTCAGGAGTCGAGTTTGACATTTTGTTTGGACCTGCTTATAAGGGAATCCCGCTAGCTGCCATTACTGTTGCCAAACTGGCCGAAGTTGGCGGAGAAAAGTATAGTAACGTTGGGTACGCATTCAACAGAAAGGAGAAAAAAGACCACGGAGAAGGTGGATCGATTGTGGGATGCGAATTGAAAAATGCCAAAATTCTCATCATTGATGACGTCATGACGGCAGGTACAGCGATCAACGAGGCATTTGAGATCATTCAAGCAGAAAATGGTAAAGTGGTGGGGTGTATAATCGCACTAGATAGACAGGAAAAGACGGTGGACAGTGATTTGAGTGCTACTCAGTCCGTGAGCAAACGTTACGGTATTCCTGTGTTTTCTATAGTGACTTTGGACGATATTATCAGCTACTTGAAGGGTAGTCTGAATGAAAAGGATGTTGCTAGTATGAAGGAGTACCGCAAGACTTATTCTCCTAATTGAACAATTATAGCTATACATTTTCCGCGTCACCTACCGTCTGATCTTCATAATCTTACGCTTCTCCGTTGGAGCCTGAGGAACCTGCGGGGTCGCAGGCTCAGGATCGTAGACAGACTTTGTGACTGGGTTTTTAATGGTAAAGGGGCTGTGCAATGGTACAATCTCGTTCATCTTCAATCCCTTCACCATTGGGATCTTTTCAGGTCTGTAATCTGTAGATGCGAGCTCTGGTGGGGCTGGCATTTCTCTTAGTTTTTCCAAAGTTGTGGGATGTTTTTTCAAGTAAGTGCTTATCTCAATCATGAGCTTACGTTTATTAGAAACGGCCATGTTAAGACTTTTACCGCCTTCTTTTAATGCCACCCTTATTCTTCCCGGATTACCAAAGTCTTGGGGATGCGATTTTTCAGGCTCCAGAATCGTAGGTACGCCGATGGTTTTGCAAGCATCCAAAATAGTCTTTGCCAAGGGATTAGCCACTGCGTTCTCAGCCTTGACTCTTCTTCCCTGCTTCACGCTCCGATTCTTGTCAAAGTAGCACGGGTATATGAGTTGGAAGCTCTTGAGCTCGGCCATCTCTTCTTCGGAGAATTGGTCCCTTTGGATCACTTGTTTTTCCGAGATTTGGTTGTCGATGGGAATGTTGGGGAACAACGGCGGTTCCAAGTCTTGCGATCTTTGCACAGAAGGCGCAGGCCGAGCTGGTGCCAGCGGCGTTGTTAGAGACGGATCAAATTCGGCAAGATCCATATCCATGTTATCAACGTCATTGTCGTCTTCGATTTCTTCCAGTAAGGGCATGGTGGTTAGTGGCACGTAATGGCAGATGTGGAGCGACGTAGACAGGCGAGCAAGGCAGTCGGCGAGGAGCTCTAATTGCCTGCCATAACCGAAAGAGCTAAATTTACAGCGCTTTTTTATTTGTGAGAGTAAACATCTGGCGGTAATTGTGAGATTAGGCTTCGCCATGTAAAGCAAAGGCTGATGTTCTGAGTAGACCTTAAATTAAACAAGGAGACTCATATTTGTCTAAGCTCTTGGTTACCTACAATTGAGGTAGTAGCACCGAAGTCATATAATATGGCTGACACGATGTGTGGTTGCAAAAAAAGTGTTGTTAGATGAAGCCACTCCGTCGTCCGTGCATAAACGTGCATATCGTTCATGCAGTATGAATAGCACCGAATATAAGTGCCACAATACCTACTTTATCAAGTAAAGGGGATCATTGATGAGACATCATATTGATTAAATGGTGGATCATATTTAGTCTAATTGATTTCTTGACTGCATGCTAGCTGCAGTCTCTTCTGATCATCGGTCTCTCTACCCTTCAATGGCCACCTCTCTGTGATGAGTTTTCCAAACATCAGACCGAGACACGCCCTCTTTAAAGACTATCCTCTAAATAGAGCATATTGGTAGTGCCACGGGGACAAGGAACTCTTCGTACATATGGCAGACTAGCAGCAAGTGTACGTACAAGAGCAGCCGCATACTGGACTTGCTCTCAACACTTTTTTGGACGTAGATGCAAGACAGGAAACTGATGGTTTATAATACTGATTACAGGCGGAACACGGCTACGAAGCGCAACATTTTTGAAAAACTTATATATGATTAAACAAATGTCATGATTGATTAACTCGGAATAACTGGAGGTGAATTGCAGCGGGAATTTTCTTCCGGATTTCTCTGCTGTAGTCGATTTCACCTAAAAAAAGAGAATAACATCCACCCTCTCTCACCCATCCTTTGTCAACCGTTCACAGCTTTCGTATGATACAAATGACCGCTTCATGCCATTCAGTCAGTAGTTGAGGCTAGTCTACACAGGGTGAGACGTAAAGCAATGACGCTCTTCTTATTAGGTGAATCTGACTCATATGAGGGTAATCAAGGCTTGAGGGGAGAAACGGCAGCAGGCGAAAAAGACAGAAACTAGTTCCTTTGTAGCTGCCTTTTGTGTACCTTTTTCTGCTCCGTGGATTCGATAGCGGTCCCTTTTGATGGAGTCAGGTATAGCCAATAGGAGTTATTGAGTGTCGTTTTACAACCGGATGAGCAGATGCAACGTTCATGCATGCTTATATGCATGCTTACATGAAAACTCAGCCCGTACACCATGTATCGGTTTTTCACCGTTGTGATTTTATAAGCTCCTACATCAGGCGCATTCTATCAACCTCCAGGTTAAGGTGCAGCAGTCAATCGAAATTCTCTCGTCATGGGTTCAGAGGCTCAAGAGATCCTTCAGAATCTAGAAGATGACTTCAGGCACGATCTGTCGCTCCACTTGTACTCGGCATTTTTGCTCCACTTAGAGAACCCACAATTTCCACCAAAAAGATGGACCGCCTGGCCGCTTGCGTATGATAAAGTTCCTGATCCCAAGGCCTCGGCATTATACATCGACGAGAAGAACCTGTTCTGCCCAAAGTTATCTCCTCGCAAGGAAAGTAAATTAGAACCTGAGCCAAGTGAGGACGTTGTAAGACTGCCTCATTGGGAATATGAAGTTCGGGAAGAACTAAGCGATCCCAATGAGAATCTCAAGATCGAGCTCAATGCGGTTTTCGAGAAGATGCTTCGTTCTCAAACTAATACAGAGCTGCCTGTCGATCCTCCAGTTTCGCTTACCCCTGAAGCACTTGATCGCACTACGGCAAAGATAGATCTCTTGATAGATGAGCTTGTAATCTCGCGAATAAACAAAAAGACGGCGGCCCAGAAAGAAGGAGCTGCTGGTTTAGTTACTCGGAGACTTTTCAGCTGGCAAGATGTTGTTTCAAAATCTGCAAACGAAAAAGCGTGGCAAAGATGCAGCCAACTTTTCCCAGATTCAACCTCTGGTGATGAAGGCGCTCAAGATAGAAATGAGTACAACGCAGTTGCTCAAACATTCCACCAAAAGAGGCTAGAATTGAATGTCTGTAAGAAGAAGCTCAGCCCCGATATCAATGAGCTTGACTATATTCACAAGTTCAAAAGAACACCACCGCCTTAGGGGAAGAGCTGCTCTATCAATCTGTCAAATATTTGGTAGAAAAGATGAGCATTCAGCACTTCATCCTGGAACATCAAAAAAACTTTGTTTGCGGCATTTCTGCTATCTGAAACACCAAAAATCTTGGAGGAAACATCTAAAAAAAGCATCTCCAGTAAGATTTCTGCCTCGTGTTTGGACGCAATTTTTTCTGACAACTCTCGCTGCTTTTTTTCCCTTTTCACTTCATTCTCAGGCCATAGTGTATTTTGCAAAAGCGTCAAATAGTCAAGAACCTTTGACTCTGACCTCATATTTGCAACCACATACCGAATTTTCTTTTCAATGGCAGTCCCCAGAAGTTGCTGGAGCACCACGAGAACAGCTCGAGCTTTGAGCCAGTTTCCGGACTTGTCCAAGGAGAAAAGTGCAATAATAAAATCACACACGGGTTTGACAAAGGGAACTCTGTTTTCTGCATTGTCCAAAACATGCAACTCTTTTTGCATTTCCATCATTTCTGGCGTAGCGGGGGACAAAATCGGTGCAGGTTTTATCCGATTATAGATACCGTAATAAAGCTTGTTGGCCAGTCTTTCTGTATCCCCTGAAGGGTAGAAGTTGAAATCTTCACTGGAAAGAAACGATCTGAAAACTCCATCAAGGCAAACCTGTGGAATCTCCAGAAGCGACCTCAAATACTCTTCCAATTGTGTTTTCCGCTCCTCTACCAACATTTTTTGCTGGAATCTCAAAATTACCTTCTTTTTAGGAAAATCCAGTTTTTGCACTTCGGGAAACCTCAGCTTTAGATACTCATGGAGACTGTAAAACTGAGAAAACCTTCTCGCCACTATCCAGCCAGCTTGTTCCTCAGCTCCTGTGATTCTTTGAACTTCTAATATATACAGAACATATCGTTTTTTTCCCTTATCAGATCCCTTGATATAAGACTGTATTTTGACTTTTGTCTTTCCAAACAAGCTGTTCTCGTTTTCCTGAATAACATACTGCTGAACTTGTCTATTTTGCAGCTCAATTTCTCGTTCGAGCGCCAGGTACGACTTTCTTAAAATGCGTAGTTCCCCGGTGTTGTTCGTCAGTTCGGCCTTGTTGACTAAGGGGGATAGAAAATCTATCTGCTCTTTAAGTCGAGATATGGAAGCTGTGAGCTTTTTGATTTCCTCTCCTAGGTTGAGCTGATTGGGAGCGGCAAGTTGGATAAGCTTACTCTCGTCAAAGCTGCCACTGAGAGAATTCGATAAAGAGTCTGATTCGTAATCGAGTGTTTCATCTATTGTATCGTCCATTTCATCTGACTCGTCCTCAAACGTTGAAAACTCTGGAAACAATTGCCGTTTAGACGACCTGCCGTCTTTCATTATTTCGTCTAGCGCATCATGTACAGACTTCATCGCTTGCTCTTTATCGTCATCGGATT
The DNA here is from genome assembly GCA_030567395.1 of Citeromyces hawaiiensis. Taxonomy (NCBI): domain Eukaryota; kingdom Fungi; phylum Ascomycota; class Pichiomycetes; order Pichiales; family Pichiaceae; genus Citeromyces; species Citeromyces hawaiiensis. The sequence goes on from JAJLSF010000008.1 coordinate 57,329, forward strand.
CCTCGTAATGAGCCAAAGGGTCTCCTGCAAAGTCTTCGAAATCCCTGAGCGTTGAATCTTGTGTGATTTCGTTCTGATTAAATTTCTCTGCCGCCACCAGCTTGAGAAAATAGTCTGATTTCTTGAATGCCAAAAAGTCGCTCCTCTCCATCCTCTCAACTACTTCCTTTTGCAGCTGCGATAGAACACCTCTAGCCTGCAGATCCTCCTTGTAGTTTTCAGATTCAAGAAACCGTGAGATTCCACTGTCAGTGGGAATTACGTCGGCAAATTCATGACAAATATCTCGAGCTTCCTGCGCATGCGACATTTCGTAATTCACAGTCAGAGGAGCGTCATCTGGTGAAATGCCTACATCTTCCAAAGGGTCTCTCGCATCATTGACAGCTATCCAGAATTGCAAAAGACGTTCTCTGCCTCTCTCTTCCATGAACTCTTGAAAAAACGGTAGCTGTAAAGGATTTTCAAGCACCTCAGTCAAGGTGGGGTTGAAATGGGAGGAAAAGTTTTCGGGGTTGAGCCCCGATTTTTGGATCAGCTTTTTCAAACGACCCTCTGCGCTTATGCGCAAAAGCTGAAGCCGTTTGATATACACTTTATAAAGTACTGACTCGCCCGATTCCTCTTCTGTGGATCTCAGTCTTTCGTACTCGGAAATAGCCTTTCCCAATTGAATGGACAAAAAGTAGCGCAGATGTTTCAGTTGAACTGTAGAATGACTCACTTGAACCCTACGAAGAGCACCCTCAAAATTAGTTTGAGACATTCCCACGGAGATCCGGAAACCGGCCAAATCAGAAACAGACTTTTTTACACTGAGAGCTTTTGGGTTCTTCTTCAATTTGCCACCAGTTTGTGACCCATGGCTAGCATGCTGATCCAGAACGTTTCTGAATTGTTTAACTTGATCTCGATCTTTTAAAATGCTGCCTACAGACTCCGCGATCATCCTATTGAAAAAATCCGGCTCGGAAAGCATTGACAAAACGGGGAATAGCAAGCACGATGTGATGATTTCCACCACAAGAATTCTGTTCACCTCGTTGAGTTCTGAGTCTGAGAAGATCCTTGTAACCCTCTTTTCCACCAGATTTTTAAGATGATCTTTCTGAAGCTCTTCCGAAAGACCATCTGCTCCAATGGCTGGGTGAAGCGTTACGTTCTGATCGTACTTCAAGCTCTTTTGACCATCAGAAGACGCTTCAATCTGGCAAAAGCTTTTAAAATGGTTAGTCAAAATAGGTAGCGTAGTCAGTACGAGAAACTCGTCTAATTGTATCTTTTCTGCTGCCTCTATAAGTGTTGAAATCGCACGCCCGAGAATTTTTTTCAACTGATTGGGAAACTCCCTTTTCATAAACAATTCTCCGTACCATGAAAGTACGTAGTTTTCAATGGCGAGGCTGAGGATGTTTTCTAACCGCTCTGATACTAAAAAGTTGCTGGCCAGTGGGGGTTCAGTGCTATTCGGCTCGTGCCCCTCAGCTACTTTAAGCGAAAGTCTTTTGAAGGAGACAGGGTATGTGGCTTCAACCTTGCTCCCTTTGTAGTTAAGATATACCAAGGCAACGAGGCACACGATGACTCCGAATATCGCTGAGAGCACAAGCGACAAATGGGCCCAGAACAGTTTAGTTATCAGAGCACATACACCTAGTTTGAGGCCAAAAGAAACCAGTTTATTCCGTTCATGATGGGCATACATTGTATCTTCATCTCGTATGTCGTGGTGTAGAGATATATGCGCGATACATGTGAGGGCTCTTGCAAGATTAGCTACTTGCCTGACTCGAACTTTGAATGATAACTATAATTCTAGAAAGTCATGCAGTAATGTACTATACATTTGATCTCAGTTAGGGGAACGACAAACTTCGATTTGGCATCCATACATCCCATTTGCCCTAAAGTTGACACATGCTGTTGAACATCCTCGTTGTCTTTCTGATTGCGGTTTATGCTCACAGGAAAGGGTCTCTGACCAAACCAGGAATCATGGGAGCTCTCTGCGTAGGAATGATACATGCTCACTCTTCGCTCAACTTGGTGCTTCTTATCATCTTCTTTCTAACCAGCACCAAGCTTACAAAGTATAAAAATCACATGAAATCTCAATTAATCTACCAGGAGTCGCCTCATATCGCAAGGAATCTAACTCAAGTACTGTCCAACTCTATTATTGCAAGTTTTCTTGCATCTCTGAACTATTTTGACTACTCCTGCGTCTACCAAATTGGCATCATCTGTCATTACTGTTGCGTGACGGCGGACACGTGGTCTTCGGAGCTTGGGATTCTCTCTGCATCTAATCCATTTCTCATCACAAAGTTCAAACGAGTTCCAAAAGGAACCAACGGCGGTGTCTCGCTCATGGGGCTTAAAGCTGCATCAGCCGGGAGCTGCCTTCTTTCACTGTCTGCAGTGTTAATGCTGATGAATGACCGAAATTTTTCAGCCAAAATGGTGAGTGATTATTCAGTCAGGCCCAATGGACTTTTATATACTCTCCTGTTCCTCTTCTTCTCGGCTAGTGGTATTTTGGGCTCTTTGCTAGACTCGCTCTTGGGCGCAACTTTGCAGTCCACCTATGTCGTGAATCAAAAATGCGTAGAAGTTCGAGGAGGGGGGAAACTGGATGATGCTGAAAAAAAAGCCTTTTCATGCATAGGTGGGGCCAACATTCTTTCGAACAATGGTGTTAATCTGGTTATGGCAGGCCTGACAACAGTTTGTTGCATGGCTCTTTTTGAAAGAATGCTTACAGTTTTGTAATAAAATAAAGGGAGAGCAGTTTTATTATAGCAGTACCTTTTTGAGTTTATTCACTCAGCGAGGCCTAGAAGTCTGGTTTCGGTGAGACATCCCAGCAGCGCCCGCTTGACTAGACACGACCCTCTAGGATGCCTCAGGTATGCGGATATTGTAATCAGGAGTCCGTTCTTTAGCTACGAGCAACTGGGATTAGTCTTTATTCACTGTTTGCAATACATGTAAAAAAAAATGAAACGGGGCGAGCTGGGAATTGAACCCAGGGCCTCTCGCACCCAAAGCGAGAATCATACCACTAGACCACACGCCCGTTTTATAAAAACCCAGGATTTGCTGATTGTCATATTTCTTAAAACGACAGTGGATTCGCTATAATACACTTTCTGTCTTCTGTATGGATCAGTTCATTATAAATATTGAAACTGCTGTATCGGTCATCAGAAAGGATCTGCGTTGTTCTCTTCAAATCATTAGGTGACTAAGGTTTTGAAAGGCCGCTGAGATAGGAGAATATGATCTATTGAATATGGATATAGCCAGTGTAGATAATTTATGATCATATAGAATCAATGCGATCGGTATTCCTGATTTGTTCAATTTACTGAGTTCAAGTTAAATTGTGCCTTCCACTGCTTTAAGTACGGGAACATCTCCTTTTATGCCAACCACGTCGGACAGCTGCAATTTTCTCATTTACCAAAAAGAGAGAAACTACGAAGTTCAATAGGGTATTGCTTGCATGGGTCATCGTTACATCATTCTGGATAATGCACTTCGCCTGTTTGCAAGCAGATCCAGTTCTGTATTGCAAAGATGGTAAGCATTAAAACTCACCCACTCCTTTGAGTTGGAGACCTCCTTAATGTTATACTTTCATCGAGTCAGCACCTCCATATATAATATCACCCGCAAGAGATTCGGGCCGCCAACTGCAACCTCAGCCCCTTCGGCTTTTGGGGTTGTCATGTTGTGACTTTTACCCTATTTGATCTCCATGTGGTCTACTGCAGTGGAGTAGATGATACTACAGGACTTTAGGAAAACATGAGAACAGATAGATGCATGGGTGGGCTCTCTCTCGCTCTCTTTCTCGTAAAGTAGCTTTGCGCTTTATGTATCTATGGAAACAGGCGTCATGCATGCCTCAAAATCTTCCTATCCAAATATTGGACCACAGACTGGCTTTGTGGTATAAATTTGCCTTTCAAGTAGTGTTGTAGTACTCTTTCTCCAAGATCTGTGTGAGCTCAATTCGGCTACTATAAGTCAGATCTCCTTGATAAATGAAACTTGAGCCTGAGGTAGCAGACTTGAGACCATAAACATTACAATTCTCATTGTCAGAAGAGCTCTCAAAACACGGGTTTCCCTCGCGCTTATGTTTTTGATCAATAAGACCTTTATACAATTTTGCCAAGCGATACCGGATATCAACTCGATAAAGAAAAGTTAACCATGAAGGGATTTTACTGAAATAGGTTAAAGCCTCTGTCGTAGAATTGCAATGTTTAGAGTGCCATATATATATATACAATTCAAGATGCTTGACATCGATAAGATACTGTGTGATGTAAAAGCTAGCAAGCACGTACCAGAGGCTTACATTCTACAACTATGTCTGTTAGCACAAGACTTGCTGATGGAAGAATCCAATGTCCAAGTCGTTGACACACCAATTACGATATGTGGGGATATTCACGGACAGCTGCACGATCTTCTGACGTTATTTCGAATATCCAAGGCCCCTCCCGAAACGAAATATCTTTTTTTAGGTGATTTTGTCGACAGAGGGTTTTATTCTCTCGAGACGTTCCTTTTGCTGCTTTGTTACAAGGTAAAGTATCCGGATAGAATATTTCTCATTAGAGGAAACCACGAATCGCGACAGATCACATCAGTGTACGGCTTTTATGATGAATGCTTGAGAAAATACGGATCTGCCAATGTGTGGCGATATTGCTGCGAAGTATTCGATTATCTGGCATTGGGGGCATACATAACGGGATCTGTTGGTGGGTTGGGAGGAGTCTTTTGTATACACGGGGGGCTTAGTCCCGATCTGGAAACGATGGACCAAATACGTGCCATTGACAGAAAACAGGAAGTCCCTCATGAGGGGTCGATGTGCGATTTATTGTGGTCTGATCCTGAAGAGAGTGTTCCAGCTTGGGCAATCTCTCCCAGAGGCGCTGGATATCTCTTTGGGTATAACGAGACGGAAAAATTTTTATTCAGAAATGACCTGAGTTTAATTGCCCGGGCCCATCAGCTCGTAATGGAAGGTTACAAGGAAGTTTTCGAAGGCGGACTCGTCACGGTGTGGTCTGCTCCTAATTATTGCTATAGGTGTGGCAATGTAGCAGCGGTGCTTGCCCTAGATGATGAGCTTGATAGAGAATATAAAGTGTTTGAGAGTGTTTTGCAGGATTGCAGTCAAGTGCCCTCCAAAAAGCCGGTTACAGATTATTTTATATGAGCACTTTGGGGGGTTTTAAGATGTTTCACCTCATTTGACTCTGACAATGACAGCGATGTAAGGGCAATTAGACAATTCAGAAAAGCTTTATTTATCAGGATTTGGTTTGAAGCTATGAGTTCATTCAATTGTATGCGCACCCGTCATGAAGTAACACCTCCCAAATTAGTGTGGATAATACATAGGTATTCAAATGCTGAAGTTTATTGCGGTACAAAATAGATTGGATACAGATCATGAATGACTCAACTGAATATATACGCTCTTTGTGATAAACTCCTTTTCCAAGTACATTAAATCCGAAAAAGACGACGTAGAAGAAGGCGGTTTCCAGTTTCTGAAAAATAAGTTGAAAGAGCTTTTTGGAGGGAGAATGGACCTCGCTCTGACATCTTCAATTAACGCGACTTCAACACTGAATCAGCTGGTTAGATCATGACATGGCAGCTAGCGATCAAAGGAACTTGTCGAGTGACTGCTTTGTAAATTCTCTCTGAACAATTTTTACTCGCTTGGTGTTTTTTAAAGAAACGATGGTGGTTCTAGTTGTTAAAGAGCAATGTTTCGCAGAATTGAAAGGACTTTTATTCGTGAATGGTATTGTGTTTTTAGTCAATGAATTTAAGTAAAGTAAAACTAATTATGAGAAATGTCGTTATAACAAAGAAATGAAACTTTATGCAAAAACAGAACAACAAATATCATCCCCAGCACGAAAAAAGGTTTGACACACTTCTCCCTTAAAGGTTTCGTCTGAATTCTTTTTTGTCCTCTCATTTTTCTATGATTTTCATTTTTCCAGCTTTATAGCATCGAACATCAAGCTCCGTTTTTACTCAATGGTACTACATTTGTTTGTCTTAGATTTGACCTGTTTCGAATGCATGGAGCATTACTCAACGCCTTAGATGCCGTCTTTATACATTGACAGTCTTTCTGAACCGTGGTCCTCATGTTCTCTGTTTTTTTATCAGATAATATATAGAATGAGCCCTTAAACATGAGCTTTTTTTTCAGTTGTGCTATCAGTATTTCTGTCTTTTGTTGTTCCCGTTTTCTTATCTGCCGAATAGTCTTCCAAAGCTGGGTGATCCTGCATCCACAGTTTTCCTTTTCCATCACATATAAGCTACAATTTCTATTCTTTTGCCAAAGGTGTATCCCTCACTTCGAAGCGAAGTACGTACTCATTGCACTTTGTATGAAGATTTTCCACAACCTTGCCTATTGCGACTGGACCTCTTGATAGACAACCAGCTGGGAATGGTAGACAATGAGTTAGAATTTTTTCAATAGAACGTTTTGAAGTAATGTCTTCTTCTTTGGTCTGCCTGTTAAAAGTGGTCAAAAGTTATATCACTCTCCATCGGCGAGGCTTGACGTATCGCCAGCTTCTATCATTTGACCTGGTCTGCAGATGGATCCCATTACCTCTGTCATTATAATTGACGACAGAGAATCTATGGGTCACCAGTTTCGACCGCACCGTCAAATCAGTTGCGTAAAGTCACTAAAGGTTTCTAGGTTCTTTCTTTTAGGCCAGAGAACAGAACAGCAAACGATGACCCGGTAGTCCCCACCTCCTCAGTTTGTCCTATCTAATCATCAATCAATCGTTGCAATGTGCTTTGAAATGTGGAAAATGATAGTGCTGAGGGGGCAGTGCTACCATATACCTTCTTTGCTGCAATTTCTATCTCAAGGTATAGACGGTACCAACTAATAAGAATACTTCAATTGATCAGATGCTAACACACTTGTGTAATTTAAGCCAAAGTAAATAATGACTGCATTAGCTAGTTAGTCCTGCATGGGACAAATACCTTAGTGTTTGAAGTCATTCTCATGGTGGTCCCAGCGGGCTTCTCTCGATAGATTTCTCAAACGTTGGCAGAAAAACTGAATTCGAGCAAGCCTTCATATCACGGGATCATGCATCTCGTTTTCGAAATAGATTAAAAAAAGGGAAAAGGAGTTTGTGGAAAGAAAAATAAACACCGAAACAAAAGTACATTTAGACGCAGTCGTGCAATAAAAGTACAGACACCTTATGGTGATTTAAGTATGCTGTATTCTTCGACCGACCAGTAGTTCAAGTACTCAAATCACGATTGAAAGTGACCGCTTACTAGCAATTTTGCGCCCTACAGCCAAATCATTAGAACTACTCTGTCTCAACCTGGAGGAGCAGATTAACTTACGGTGTAAAGATGCCAAGGGAAATCAAACTCTCGATCTAACACTCCTCTGCACCGCATGACGGAGGCGGCCGCAAACACATCCACATCCTCTGTTCTCAACGCGTTTGTTCTCAATCTTGCCATCTTTGGCGGGTTTCTGCTTGGGTTTGTTTTACTGCGACTCAAATTTCATAGGATATACTCTCCAAAGTCATCCTACGATGTTGTGGGAGAAGACGAGAAACCACCCCTCTTACCGAACGGACCTGTTCAATGGATCTGGCCGCTCTTTAGAATCAAATCGTCATTTGTGATAAAATACGGCGGTTTGGATGGCTACTTCTTCCTTAGATACATCAAAGTTCTCGGATCATTCTTTTTCGGGTCAATTTTGTTGCTTATCATTTTGCTACCGGTTAACGCCACCAATGGTTATAATTTTGAAGGTTTTGATCTCCTGTCGATTTCGAACATCAAAAACAGAAACAGATATTACTGTCACGTTTTTATGTCTTGGATTTTCTATGGCTGTTTCATATTTATCGTTTATCGAGAATTGTACTTTTACAACTCTGTCAGATTGGCAGCCTTGTCGTCGCCTTACTATGCGAAAAAAGTTGCCTCGAAAACCGTCATCTTCCAGACTGTTCCTGAACAATTTTTGGACGAGAAAGAGTTCTTCAAGCTATTTCTCGGGGTGTCAAAAATTTGGGTGGCAAGAGGGCAGAGATCGCTAGCGAAAAAAGTACAGAAAAGAAAAGATCTGGCTTTCAAACTCGAAGGAGCGCTGACAACACTTTTGAGAAAAGCCGTCAAGGCAAAAAGGCAAGCCGATAAAGAGAATAGGACCATAGAACCGTCCAATGAGGTGGTGTGCTACGTTCCACAAAACAAAAGACCCACCCATAGACTGAAACCTCTCATTGGAAAGAAAGTTGATACTATAGAATACTGTAGGACCGAAATTCCTAAACTAGACAGAGAGGTACAAGAGATGCAACGTGATTTCAAAAGCGCAAAGCCAATGAACACAATCGCTGTGGAATTCGAAAGTCAGTACTACGCCCAGCTCGCTTATCAGACAACCGTTCACCACAGCCCCTTACAGTTCACGCCCAAGTTCATTGGCGTAGAGCCGCAAGACCTCAAGTGGATCAATATGAGAATGTTCTGGTGGGAACGTCGAATTCGTTCCTTTGGAGCTGCTGCTGCTATTGCCGGAATTGTTCTCCTGTGGGCATTTCCCGTGGCGTTTATAGGTGTTATTTCCAACGTCAACTCCCTCACGGAAGAGTTTCCAGCTCTGAGATTCATTTACAGACTTCCAAAGCAGATTCGCGGAATCATCACTTCTCTTTTGCCTACAATTCTTTTGGCTTTGCTGATGATGCTCTTGCCCATCTTTATACGGACTATGGCAAGAGTCGCTGGTGCCCCTTCCAATCAGCACGTCGAGCACTACACTCAGCAGGCTTTTTTCGCATTCCAAGTCATTCAGGTCTTTCTGGTCACCACACTCGCATCCTCTGCAACTTCAGCTGTTACCCAGATTGTACAAAACCCCTCCAGTGCCATGAGTCTGCTCGCCAGTAGACTACCCAGGTCCTCCAATTTCTACATCTCCTATATAACTCTTCAAGGACTCACCATCACGGGGGGTGCCTTGTTTCAGATCGTATCCTTCATCATGTTTTACGCTCTGAGCTTTATACTGGATACCACAGCAAGAAAGAAACACAATCGGTGGTATAACCTGGGAACATACGACTGGGGGACCATGTTCCCAGTGTACTCGAATCTGGCTGTTATTGTTTTGTCATACGGAGTGATCTCTCCACTCATTCTCCCATTTGCTACTCTCGCCTTCTTTCTCATTTACATGGGCTTCAAGTACAACATATGCTACGTGAATGCCAAGGCACATGATGGCAGAGGCCTATTTTACCCTACTGCTCTTTTCCAGACCATGTGCGGAATCTACTTTGGCGAGATCTGCCTACTGGGTCTTTTCGTTGTTGGGAGAGGGTGGGGCCCGATTGTTTTGGAAGCCATCTTGATTGGTGTCACCGCTTTCGTCCATGTGAATATGAATATCTCGTTCGATCATCTCTTGAAGGTGGTCCCCACTGATGTGATGAAGCCGCTTGATGGGATTTCCGAAACCCCGTCATTTCTTGCCGTTTCTAATTCCAAATCGCTGGAAGAAAGCTCCACCGAGGAACGATCAACCAACGGTCTCGTTCCGTTACTGGCTGACGGGGCTTTTGCTGAAAAGTCCCTCAACAATACCAACTTTGTTCTGCGATTCCTGCAGCCGTGGCTCTACTGTTCATTTACAGAAGCAAAAAGTCTTTTGCCAGCCAGTTATGCAGAAGAGGAACAAGTTGATCCGACGGCTGAAGACCATTTTTACGACTATCCGGATGTGCTCACTCAAATGCCCTGTCTTTGGATCCCAGCGGATCCCATGGGCTTGAGTAAGGTGGAAATCGAGAGATTTAAAGGAATTATCGACATTTCTGATGAGGGTGCTTCTTTTGACGGCAGGGGAAAGATACACTGGAAAGGTCACCCACCCTCTAGCGGCGAACTGAAGAAGAAGTTGGAGAAGCAGTCGAATGCGGAGGAATATGCTGAACCTTTGTAGCTGATCAAAAATTTTTTAAGCTTAAATCAGATTTTGTTTCGTGGATTGCAGAGTTGCACACATATCAATGACAGTTCCCAGAAGCTAAGCAATGAACCATAATTGATTGAAAGTTCTCTAGCACTCTGCCCAGTCATAACACATAGAAATTTGACGCTAGGATTGCAAGCCCACCATTGCTTTTATAGCCAGTGGTTGACGCAGCATATGAGCTAGATTTATTCGATTAGATCAGTGACTATTGATGCTGCATTGATTGTATATCCTCCGGCGTTATCTTCCCCCGTCTAGCGGATCGTGTCGTTGAATGAATGACCAAAGGTGTGTTTGTTCATTCTGAGAACCGAAAGCGTGGGATTGTTTGATCACCGGTTTTACTTTCCAATGAAGCAAAAGTGAGTGGCCAAGCTTTCCAAAACTACTTTAACTTGCAATGTATGAACGGTGCGAGGACCGACATTTGATGATCAAGTATCAGATGGCCTCAAAAAGATCACACCAGTCGAGAAAGGCCATCTCTACGAAAAAAATAATGGAGAGGCATTATAGCACTAAGGTATATTCGGACTCGGTCAATGTGACGCAAGACATACACGCTATTTATGCTCGTATGCACCTTCATGCACGGATGGTGCAAAAACGAGTGCATTTGAGAAAAAGTGCACCATGAATCAAATCGCTGCGAGTCGCCTTAACCTGCTAAAGAATCATTTTTCAGTTTCCTTCGCTCGAAACTTTACATCTCTCAGAGAAGGCTCAAAGTATACTTCCAGCTTCAAGAGCACACTGCAGTTGCCCAATAAACAGATTGGATCCTACTTCCATGACGTTCCCTTGGATCTCTGTGAAAAAGACGGCTCTGTCAACATGGTGGTTGAGATTCCGAGATGGACTAACGCAAAATTCGAGATCAACACAAAACTCTCTGCGACTCCCATAACCCATGACATCAAGAAGAACGAAGTGAGGTTCGTCAATAACATTTTTCCTCACCACGGGTACATGCACAACTATGGCGCGATTCCTCAAACGTGGGAGGACCCTTCCAATGAAGATAATGCGTTGGGTCTTCAAGGGGACGGCGACCCGCTTGATGCCATCGAAATAGGCAGCAGCGTGCTCAATTTAGGTGATGTGAAGAAGGTTAAAATTCTGGGATCGCTGGGTCTCATAGATGATGGAGAACTGGACTGGAAGGTGGTTGTTATAGACGTAGAGGATCCTCTAGCTTCACAAATTGATGATATCAGTCAAGTGGAAGAAAAAATGCCATTGCTTCTAGCAGAAACCCGAAGGTGGTTTAAAAACTACAAGAGACCAACGGGGAAACCTGAAAATGCCTTTATTTTCAACGGCGAGTACCAGTCGAGAGAAAAGACTTTACAGGTCATTAAAGAGTGCCATAAAGCTTGGAGAGACTTGGTGGAAGGCAGAAAAAAGGGCAAAGATCTCCCAAACATCGAGAATGCCACTCTTGATGGAACGCCGGGGCTCAAAAAGTTTGATCCGTCTGAAGCTGCTGCGGATACCCCTGACGGCATCATTCCGAAAATTGTAGATACTGTTTATTTTTACACGCATTGATTGTGTGCGGCGGTAGAGAATGGACTTGCGAGATGTAGCGTGCAGCGACGTCATTCATTGGATGCACTTGTCCAAGGATGAAGGTTCGCATCACAATATAGCTTTAACTGAACCTTGCACATGAAAAAGGCGATCGAGGTGCTCAACGTTTTGCCTGATTAGAGTCGGTGATAGATTTTTACAACTCTCGAGGTGACGTATGGCGTCCAATAGGACTTCAACGATGACATCGCCATTGCAATTGCGCAAAACTGCTTTGGACTAAATATCTTGGGAAATGAATGCCTTGATAGATGCAAGTCAGAAGTTGAATGACTGGAAATCCCATTTTCATGATCATTTGTATTTTTGACTCTCCCGCTAATGATCCACCTTGTCAAAGATGTTCATTTTCGCAGCCTAAGCTGAGTGCTCATCATATTGTGTGTTCCTTTACTTGCTCGGCGATGTGAGGGAACGCAGTTGATTTTTCAGCCCAATGGTTTTTGGTTGTGTTTTTGTCAGATCTTTGATAAGCTTCCGGTGGTCTTTATCGAGAAGCTTCCAGGTAATGAGGTACAGAAAGGCTCCAATCATTTGAACGGTCTCATCATCTCGGGCAGTCATAACGAAAGCTTGTTCGAAAGCTGAGCACTTAAGGAATCCCAATTCACCTACGACATAGGTAGTCATTGAGGTAAGCTGCCAAATTTCATCAGACGTCAAGCTTGCACGACAAATACTTGAGGTGCCCTCATCTAAAAGGCAAGAGGAGCTGAGCTCCATAAGGGTCATGTTGAAAGAGGCGTCTCCGTCAATGTCGATAACCATGGCATCAGGTCTAGCGATCTGGGCTCCAATGGCAGCGGGGAGACCGTAGCCCATAGTGCCCAGTCCACCAGAAGTGATCATGGTTCTAGGCTTGGTCCAAAGCCAATGCTGTGCAGCCCACATCTGATGCTCTCCAACACCGGTGGTTACGATAACGTCTCTGCCGGATCCGTTAGCCTGTTTAGAAAGCTCCTGGATCAGCGTCTGTGGCTTGATCTTGGACCCAGGAACCTCCTTCTGATAGGCATATGGGTACTTTTCCTTCCACTCGTTCACCTGGTCAAGCCACTCCTTACAGTCCTGCTTCGTCTTTAGATGCACCAGCGGAATTGGAATGAAATGGGAGAGGTTAAACGTCACGTCACCTTCGACCGCCTCAGTGGCTTCCACCACCTTGTTAATGTTCTTTGGGGAGATCCCAAAGTGTATAATGCCTCCTCTCTTTTCTACAGCCGCAAGACGAGCCTGTGGAGCAAATTTAGGAATCGATAGCGTTACTCTGTCGTCGAAAAGAGCTCCCAGTGCAATGATCAAATCCGCATTCTGGATAGCCATATTAGCAGCTGCGTTACCGTGCATACCGAAAAAGTCGAGTGACTTTTCATCGTTTTGGTCAAACGCTCCCTGTCCTTGAATCGTGGTGGTTACAGGGATCTGGCACCTGTCAGAAAGCTCTTTAACTCTGGCGGGACCGTCGGGAGAGAGTCTGCTTACAATTTGACTAAACCAGGCTTATATTCACGCGTAAAACTCATTCGAATCCTCCTCACAAGGCTTTATAAAAAGGATGCCTTCAAGTCAACAAAGATATAACTAAAACAGAACTCCCCCCTCTGCTCACTGGCTAGCAATAAGACATCATGCAATAGCCATGCAACGCTAATTTCAGGAGCCATACAATTTTCTTTTCACACAACTCGCAAAGCCAATCATAACACCCCCCAAAAGGAAAAGTCAAAGCAGATGCTCCTTTGATCCGAATCAATTACATTAGGGGGACTCTATGCACGCCAAGAGATACCCCACTAGAGGACAATACGGTGTGTGGATGCTGCATCCCACTTCTCCTTTGCTTGCGCATCCCGCGTCTCTGTGTGCATATAAAACTTTAGAAATCCCCTTAAAAGTGCACCGCATGTTTCGCTCTTATAGGGTCATTGGGAGACTTTCCAAGAGATTAAGTCAGGCGAGATGCTACTCCTCACCTTCGGGCTCTAAGGGAATGCTGAACACAGCGTTGTTATTCGGCGGAGGAGCAGCTCTTGGATTGGGATGGTATGCAACTCTTTCTAAAGAGGTTCCTACAAAGAATGACTCTCCTAAGGGGTTTTCCACCACCAAGCTGACTTCTCTCGACCCTCCGCAATATGCTAATAAAGAGGAAATGATGCAGGCGTACAAAGAGATCGAAGAGCTTTTAGGATCAGACAACGTGTCAAAAGACGAGTCAGACTTCGAAACACACTCCGACTCCTACTTCAATACTCACCATGCTACCAAAGATGAAAGACCCACGATGATCGCTTACCCGAGAAACACAGAAGAGGTTTCTAAAGTTATGAAGATTTGCTACAAGTACCGCGTGCCCATAGTTCCATTTTCCGGAGGAACATCGCTTGAAGGGCACTATATTCCAACTCGTAAGGGACTCAGTATCGACTTTATGAACATGGACCAAGTTCTTCAGCTCAACAAAGGAGACCTGGACGTTGTAGTACAACCTGGTTTAGGGTGGCAGGATTTGGCTTTGTACTTGGAACCACACAATCTCATGTTTGGTCCAGATCCCGGTCCAGGGGCCGAGATCGGCGGAATGGTCGGAACAAGTTGTTCTGGTACAAACGCTTTTAGATACGGAACTATGAAAGAGAACGTTGTCAACTTGACCGTTGTACTTGCAGATGGAACTATCATCAAGACTCGTCAACGTCCTAGAAAGTCGTCTGCTGGCTACAACCTGAACGGGATCTTTGTTGGCAGCGAAGGTACATTGGGACTTGTCACTGAAGCCACTTTAAAATTGCACCCGAAGCCTATATGTCAAAGTATTGCTGTGATATCGTTTGATACCGTTGCTAATGCTACGAAATCTGTTCAAGAATTCATTCTCTCCGGAATTCCGCTCGATGCCATCGAGCTCTTCAACAACAAGATGATGTCATGTTTAAACAGCACAGGGGAGCTCAAGCGCAAGTTTGACGAAAACCCGACTCTTTTCCTTAAAGTGGGTGGATCAAACGATAAAGTCATCAACGCTACTGTGGACCACGTTAAAGAGATCACCGAGAAGCACGGTCAGCAGTCTTTCCAGTTTGCTAAAAGTGACCAGGAGAAGGCCGACTTGTGGGAAGCTCGTAAGGTGATTCTATGGTCAACTATCGAGTACGGAAAGGCACAGCTCAAAGCGGAAGTGGAGTCGTGGACAACGGACATAGCTGTTCCCATATCGAAGTTGGCTTCCGTTGTCACTGAAACGGAAAAGGATTTCGAAAAGAGTAATATCTTTGGGACAATAGTGGGGCACGTTGGAGATGGGAATTTCCACACTTTTATCATTTACAAAGACGAAGATAAGCCATCCATCGAACACTGCGTCGAGAGAATGGTCAAGCGTGCTATTAAAGCCGAAGGCACATGTACCGGAGAGCACGGAATTGGGTTCGGTAAGAGAGCTTACCTGGTTGAAGAATTGGGAGAGAGAACAGTGGATACTATGAGACAATTGAAATTGGCGCTAGATCCATTGAGGTTGTTGAACCCGGATAAAGTGTTTAAAATAGACCCGCAAGATGTTGCTAATAACTAGATAATATTACTTTGATTCTGTTTTATGTGCGTGAACTACTCTTGCCGAGACGTTGGTAAAGGGAATAACCTCTTTGAAGGGTTTGGTGTCGATTTCTACCCACATGGTGTCATGTATCCGAAAAGCTTGGATTTCTTCCAGTGTGGTGAGCCGCCCCCGATGCGATTATGTGGTTTGTCGGGTGGTTTGTCAGGTGATCAGGTGAATTGTGGATACCAACAACCTCTGTACGATTTGTGTGCGCAAGAGAATTGTCTGTGGCAGACATAGTATTGGAATGGGTTGAGGCTCATTTATGAGTGCTGAATTATAATAAGACACGTACTCATGAAAAAGGCTGATTACTCCGCACTACTGCCAAAGATCGCTCCACATTGGACTAACGGAATGTTCATAGGTCATAGGGGCAAAGTGGTCACGGAGCTTTCTTTTCCAGCGGAAAAGCGAGTGATGCGGAAACAATACAACTCTTGTGCCTTAACTGTCTATGACTAAAAACATTTTTGCCGCCAGAACTTACCATAAGCCTGCGTACAATGAGTTTGATCAGTTTTGATCATCGCATAGCATGGAGGAGAAAAGGTCGTGTAAACCTCGATGGGCTTAACAAAACCGAGCGAGCCACAGATCGACCACAACTGCCAAAGAACTATAAAGATGAGTATTTTGTAAAGCAAAAGATGAAGAAATCATCAAATGATGTTTAGCCTGTTTTTTGAGAGATGAGCAGTGCATTTGAGAAGATAAAAAGTTCTCCTCAACAAGGCTTCCTCTCTACGCCTCACAAGCAGGGAGATCCAGCCACTCATCCCTTTTCCCTTCACCGGGGGACGCCCTGTTTAGAAAAGAGAGAGCAGAAATGGGGCAGAAAACAACCAAAAAAAGAGTCAACAAAACAAACACCAAAGTTGAAGGTCCGAAAATCATTCACGATAATTACTCCAACCTGTCGGAGTGATTGGATGATTTGTCCAGTTCCAATAACCCATACCACTACTAATTCCAGCCAACACACTCGCCAGCTCAATGAAGCTGGCGTTTTGCCCAAGGCAGTGCTGGTGTAGCTTATGAGAACTAACGCCTTCAGAATTTTCCCGCTATCGTCTGAGGCGAACTGGTACTAAAAATAAGGGGGGTATGCTAAATTTTTCCCAAGCCCTATACATATATTTAAGGTGAATGTCGCTTGAGGGTGGTGCACAGAGGTGACTATCGCAGTGTCACTAAGTGTGGTCGAACGTAAGAGCAAAAGCGTCATCTGACGGGTGAAAGAAAGCAGTGCGTAAAATATCAACTAGAATTACCCATCTGGACTGCAGAGAAGCAGAGCTTTATTTTTGAAATTCATGTCATCATCTCGTAACCCTTGTTGGAACCTGAACATGATGTCGCAACCAAGCACGTAATTCTTGCCATGGGACTGATAAAGATGCTATGTTTGTTTTGACTTATTTTTTCGTTTTGTTTCAAAATATGTGAAAGTTGTCAGATTATCAGCCATAATCCGGGAAAACAATGTGATGCAACTTTGGAAAAAGAAAAGATGGTCATGCCTTTTCTGAATAAGAAAAGTAAATCATGACTAAACGGAATAAGAAACGACTATCATGTATAAGCATGTATGACTTGCGGAGAAGGTTATCTGACATGCGGATAAGTCACTCATGATATGTCACATCACATGTGTTTCCCCACATCAATCGGTATATAAAAGAGGCCACAAATCTCAACTATGTAGCAGCTTTAGGTAGAAAAGCCTTAGATTGTCAAACAGAAGTGAAGAACGTTATTACTATCGATTACTGGACATTCTAAGAGAACAATCAAGACTGAGAATGAATCACCCTGCCCGAGTTGCTCAACCTGGCATTGATGCCCCGACCGAGGCTCCCAGATCTCCGAACTATCAACCTTCAGAACATCAGTCGACGTCTCAGCTCAGAAACATTGCGTTGTGCGTTCTCGTTTCATTTTGTGACGCCTCGGACATCTGAGAGCGATTGGTGACTGAAAGGATCGACCAGCCAATCCTCATCCATTAAACTATAATACCACTTGAAGTTCCTGAGTTTTCGGGTGAACTCTTCCAGGAATGAACACCCTGCATGTGTGTTCGATAACTGAATCTCGTCTCAAAACTGCTGTCGCCAGCCATTTACTTCTGAATACTCTCAGTGATTACAATAATCAAAATTAACACCGAGAGTCATTCAGCCCGTCTTCGGCAGTAATAACAGACCACCTTCACAGAAGCCATCTATGCGTAAGCAGATGTGAATTTCCGTGAACTCTCAATATGGCTGATATTTTACGAGCTCAGAAGATAACGATATACAAACTAGATAAGATGCTAGAGGAGGTTGAGAACACCGCATCGTTTGAGGGAAAACCTTTCGACAGTCTATAGTTTAAAATGTTGTCGGTGCAGCAAAAATAAAAATATGCGTCAGCCCGGAATCGAACCGGGGGCTCAACTATGGCAAAGTTGAATTTTACCACTAAACCACTGACGCTGTTATGAATGCGAGGGCGACAATGCTATCTATACGTACAGTACCAAACGAGTCGGCACTTCAGCCATGGGTCAGCTCAAAACTATTATGTAACCCTCATATCTGTGGTTGATCTCATCCGGAGCACTCCTATACAAAGCAGCGTTTCTATTATATGCAGCTGTGCTATATTTTGTCACCCCGATGTCAAAGATTTGACAGTACTGAAGAGGCAGCAGTCTTGCGGCAAATAGAAAGTCTTCTAGTTAAACTCCGAAAGGTCTCAAATTTAGCTGTCCTACTCTGGGACAAATGCTTAGTCTTTTCACAGAAACTCATCAACCAGTTCGGCGAATCAAATCAGACTGTGGCCATATGGTGGCACTTACTGAAAAGAGACGCTTTTTCAAGTTTTTCCTCAAAAACTGCGAGAAAACTTTTCATGAGATTTAAACGTCCAGATGACGGATAAAGAGTGTTTCAAAAGGATACATTATATCTCTAGAATCATCTATACTGCTGGCGTAGTTTGATCGCAGTCGGTGAGTCCTCGGTATCCGCAAAAAGAGATTTTGTGCATCCCTACCATCGCCGGATAAACCTTCTTACATTGGCGAAGCTTGAGGAGAGTTAGGAAATTGATCGAGAAGCATCTTAATCTAGTGGTGAGGTTTGATGATCACATAGATAGTTGCGACGAAGCGTAAGATTAAGAGCTTGTAAAATCTTCAAGATCTACTATCTCCTCCTTGAGCTTGGAGCATTCTCCAGTTTTCGCATCAAGCTCAGACTGGAGAGCGAGTTCCCTCTGTTTACTCTCGTCAACCAAAGAGTCTTTCTCCTCGACTAAAGAAGCTTCACTGCTCAGTTGGGCTCCCAAAGAGGTGATCTCCATTTCAAAGGTTTTCTTGTCACTTTTAAGCTCCTTCATCTGTTGCTGAAATTGCTTCTTTCCGTTTTCAGAGGAGCGCAGTTTCTCATTCAAAGCTTTATGGTGAGCAGGATCTTGCTTAACATTGATAAATGGTCTCAGCTGAAGGCAAAGTCTGTACCACGGATCGTTTTCACAAGACTTGTATATCTTGAGATTCCCCAGCACCACTTGCAATGCACGATGTCTCAAAAGACTTCTTTGGAAATCTCTCCTTGCCATACGACCTCTACCCAGAGACTGAAACCGCATCACAATGCTCTCTATAGCATTATCTCTTTGTTTTTCCAGATCGGCAAGAACTCTGTTCCTGAAAAAGAGCTCGGTGAGTCCAATCCGGTATGCTTCCTTATCCAGTGAAAGCTGCTGCAAAATAAGCTCACTATTCGTCTTCATATTGGAGCCAAACAATAGAGACGAAAAAGGGCTGAATTCAATGCGGTTGGGATATCCTAATCTAGCTATTCTTATTCCCTCCAGAACACCGTTGCAACGCAGCTGGTCCAGAATATGATCATATCTGCTACTCATTGATCAATTCTATAGTCTCCAGCACTCTTTTGGCCAGATCGAGAACATACACGTATAAACAACATCTAAAACATCGTGCTTGTAACCTCATTAAATAAAGAGGAAAGATCTCAGATTTTAGTTCATGCACCTCAATGTACATCCTTACACCACATTCAAAACATGCCCGGTATACCTGAGAAAGGGACGGATCAACCGTCTCCAGAATGGTGAGTAAACTGCTTAAATCCGCCTAACTCATTAGGACAATCGAGGATTGCCTCGCGGCATTTATAAATGATGCGGAATGTTTGGCGGTGCAGAAGTTTATGCTGACCAACTCCGGTGTATTTTCTCAACCTGCTATCCCTTTCAAAGTGGATTCAACGGGTGAGGGCAAAAAGATCATAGCATTAGATAGCATAACAGTGCGAGGTGTGGCTTACTTTTTGAAAGACATGACCGAGAAACAACGAAAACTGTGCTTAGACCTATCCGAAAAGCTATCGTGCGATATCAACGAGGTTCTGAGGATTTTCTCGCAGACAAATCTGCGTATGCGCGATTCAGACAGCAAAGAGAATGAAAAAGAGCACGTTTTCCGATTCTTCACGGAAAGAATATGTGTAGTCAAGCTGCAAACTCTGATGATTCAGCGGGACCAGTGCGACACCCTTTCCACATCGGGAAGCATTCTCTCCTTGATCAAAGATACAAAATGGCTGATTGAGTGGATTCTTTCTAAACCCCATATAAACGGCGACTTTGACTCACTCATACGAAAAATGTCTGTAGATCTGCTAGTTGAGGTATTGCATTTACTGAACCACATGACTTTGAAGACTGAGGGAGTCAGAGGCGAGTGTGTGGCTCAGTGGTTTCAGTTGATGACAGATACTGCCTATCTTTCGGTTTTGGAAGGACCGCGGCAACTTGAGTCGCTTGCAACGAGCGCCTCGTTGTTTTTCTTGGACTTGAGCTCTAACTTTGGAGGGCTTGATAACGAAACCACCTATTTGAACGACAGTGTAATTTTGAGCGAGATTAACGAAAACATCAAAGCCATGCCTGTGAACGCGATTGTTCTATGTGCGTGGGCGATAGCAGTTCACCGTAAAATGGTAGTTTTGGAGCAAAATTCCCATCACTTTCTGACCTCAAAGATATCCCTGGTATTTGGCGGCATTGAAGGAATGGCTTCACTTCTAGAAGTGTGTTTTGCCAGAGTACAAGAACTTTGTGTTGGCTCGCAGCTTTTGAAATGCCATGAAGTTTTGGACTATGGCATTTATGCAGCTCTGTGGGCTAGTTCTTTGTCTCAGATCCTTCCGTACGACCTACCGCTTGATGTAGCGTCCGTGATGTCAGAAGTTGTCGGAAGAGGATGCTCTGAAAACGTTGTGAGATCATTTTTCTCGGAACCGCAAGTTGACCAGTTTGTCACTCTTTGCCGAGCCAAGCTACCGCTTTCTTTGAAAGAGTTCACAATGATATGCCGCATCAATGCGGGTCTTGCAATGGAAGAATTGTCGCTACTCAAAACGTATATGGCTGTTTTCCCCGCGGAGGAGTTTTATCACAGATACGAGGTGGACGATCAGCAGCCTGATCTCATTCGCCTGACGATGGATACAGATGTGTTCCCTCCGTTTGAATCTAATGTGGGGTTATCGCTTGTTCTTCCTCGTGGCACCCTTGGCCAAATCCTTCCTACACCATCCCAGGAAACCGTGTGTGCAGCTTTTGTGTACCACCACGATGGGTGGGCATCACTGGGGAGGGCTTTACAAAGAGCATCGCAGAGCTTTGATCAGTGTGATAAAGAGTTGGTGACGGAGATTTTGAAACTGCTTGCAAACACCTTCGCTCACACGGAAATACAAGACACTCTTGTGACGTCTCTCAACAAATACATTGAAGACTCAGACGTGATCCAGGTCTTCTTTCAAGTTTTAGAACTGGCATTTCAGAACGCAGATGAAACCATCCTGAAAGCTGGCGTGGACTTTTTAAAATCACTCTTGCAGTGGTGTCCACAACGAGTCTGGCTCTACGTTTGCAGATCCCCTTTGGTAGATAGAGGTTCCTCTTCCATCGGTGGGTTCGAAACAGCCAGTGGCCACTACCAACTCACTATGAATTTAGTAAAGTTCGTGGGCGAGCTTTCTCAGTCTTTTGCTACTCCAGATGTTGTCAGCAAGACTTTAGTTCAGCTTTTAACCCGTTTAGTGGAGGTTTTTGAGACTCTGAGCTATATGCCTTTCAGTGAAGAGGAGAAGAATGAATTGCGCAGCGAAATTTTGAAAGTTTTTACATTTGTGCTGGGGAAAAAAACTCTCTTTCCAGATGCCGTCGCATGCCTGGTGGAGGCCTTTTCGGAAACAAATAGCCGTTCAGCTGCTCCTGTCATTGAGTGCATTTCGCAATCATGGGAAGCCTCTAGTGAGTCTTTCCTACAATCAGCCCTTGTATTTTCGCGTCTTCTTTTAGAATGCGCTCCACGCAGATCAGCTTTTTTCTGTTCAATTTTCACTCTCTGCCCATCTTTGAGCGACATCTATTCTTTGCGTGTCAGCTCTAGAAAAAATGTGCTTTCTCTAGCAACAGCCATGTTGGCGGTGGACGAGTGTCCCTCGATGTTTGCGCACCTGGGTTCAAAGCATGCTGGCACGTTACTGAGCTCTCTGGCTTGTGATTTGCGCTCGCCACTCACCCTTTCTACCTTGCGACTAGCGATTTTCGAGTTCTTTACTGCTGCCAATCAAAGAAACCAACAGGGAATGACTATAAAGCTTATAAAGGGCGAAGACTCAATTCTTTGCATTCTCAAGAGTTTAATTTCTGAAAACTACCCGGAACCCCTTCAGCTGCAACTCTTGAGCGCTTTAACTGCGGCTTACAACTCGTGGATCACAGCCTCAGAATCTCCAAGTGATGTTCACTTCACCAAGGAAGTAGTGTCGAGAATCAAGGCCCCTGACGCAATGGGATGCAAGCTGGCAGAGCTTCTCTCGTTGTTGTTGTATGTAACTCGAAGTGAGGAATCGGTAAAACAAATCTTGGGTGTCATGAGTGACCCACAGTCTCTTCAAGTCTGGTTCCACGTTCGTGGAGACGAAGCTACAAAAGCTATGGGAGCTTTGATCACCTCGTGCTTGAAGAAATGTCCTTCTAAAGCTCAAAATCTGCTCAGGATTGTGCCAGCTCTCCTGGACGGCAAGGAACCCAACCTCACCCGTGTAGAACTGGCGTTCTTTATAGCATACACAGTCTTTAACCAGGCAAAAACAGCCAAAGACGCTGATCTGCTAGGCATTTTCTCCTCGGTCCTACGCATTTTCCCCAACTTGGATCGTTCCACCAACTGCTACGTAGCCGTGCTGAGAATTTTGCTTGTCTCCCTGGAGATGCTCGAGAATAATTCAAAGCTCACTGTCGATTACTCTGCACTGATGCTTGATCTGTTCCACACAGTTGTGGCCAAGGGATCCTGTAGTGGGATGAACCATATCCAGTCTGAGGTCCTGAGCGATGCCACACCCACCACGGTGAACCAAATGGGTGTTTTTCTCTCACTTTTGAAAAAGTTTCTTTCTCTAAACTTCGCCCCAAGTGTTGAGAGCGCTCTCGCAAACTCGCTGGTGGAGTCCGGCACGATAAAGTACGCTTTGAGCTTGTATGCTTCATCCCATAGACTTATTGTGGCGGGAGATCCAGTGCTAGCGGGTATTGCGCTGAGGTTCATCTTCGAAATGGTTTCAGTCAAGATTGTTGCGGAAAAAATTGTGTCGCATGGTTTGTTTTCTGTATTTTTGGAAAGTCCTATTTCCAGTCCTATTGAGAAGGGCCATATTATGCCGTTTGGGCCTAATGCCTCTTTGCACAGGGTCTGGTCCCAGGGAATTCTTTCCATTGTTCTCACTTTGGTGGGCCAATTCGGAGAAAAGATTCTTCCTCAGGTATGTGTCTTTGTTATCCACTTTTCGAAGCAAATCTCAAGCTCGCTGTTTGGATGGTACCAGGAAGACTTTACAGTCACTACAGCCGGTATCCAGGAAACGGGCCAGCTGGTGATGTTAAGACAACTTTTGTCTGCGATGAAAGTTGACGAGTTTCTCATTAACTCCGGTCTTAGAAGCTCTGCTCAAGTCCCTGATACTCTCAAGAGCTCAAAGCGGTTTCTCAGGGAGTACGAAGAGGGAGAAAGCATTCAATTTATGCTAGGAGTCGACACGTGCGAGCAGCGCATCTCGCTAGCAAACGTCTTGGCCTACCTTGTATCTCATCCAAAGTATCTTTCGCTGAGGGTGGGCGCAAGTAACGCGGAAGAGCAAAAGCTTATGGATACTGAAAAGGCAAAGTTTGTAGATCGCATAGTGGACGAGATTAGAGATTTGAAAGATTCTCTGATTGGTTGAATAGAGTACTAGATCATGAATAG
This sequence comes from Citeromyces hawaiiensis, assembly GCA_030567395.1. Classification (NCBI taxonomy): domain Eukaryota; kingdom Fungi; phylum Ascomycota; class Pichiomycetes; order Pichiales; family Pichiaceae; genus Citeromyces; species Citeromyces hawaiiensis. The sequence continues at coordinate 80,975 of JAJLSF010000008.1, forward strand.
GTTCTCATTTGATTGTTTATTGCGACGAAGCGTAACCTTTGAGCTTATAAATTTAAAAGAGCCTCCAGTTATGGTATTCGGGTTGTAACGCCGCTTCAATTTACAGTAGTACCCGCTAAACCTTTTATTTCCGCTCCTCACCTACTAGAAAATTATCCCTTAGACATCACTATGTAATAAAGCAGGTGTTATGGCACAAAGGCGCATCCACTCAAAGTGAAGTCCCTTGCTCAAGCGGTGAGACAGGAAACCAGCCTCTCATCCCCTCTAGGCCAGCAGTTGAACCTGATTCAGCTCTATGCTGACGACATCATCGTCTTGCTTAAAGATGCAAGGGACTACCGTAATTTTGATCAAATCTGGAAGACGTTTGCAAGCATATGGGGTTGTGTGCTATCTGGTTGTGTGCTGAACACGAGAAAATCACACCTAATGCTTTTTTCAGGTCAGTATGTAGATTTCGGTTTCGTGTTTGACAGGGAACCTGATTTCTTAAACCATGCAGATATTCAGAATTTGCCTAATTACCGAGGCAAATATCTCGGTGCATTGGAACGTAAGGTGGTCTTAACCTTATGAGTGGGGGAATTTGTACGTATGTCGTAAAGTATTATAGAGTTATCCGATCCCACAGTAGCGAAAATAGTAGACTACCTCATACAGGCTACCATGTATGGATTGCCAACAAGTGTGAAGGCGGCGTTGGTGAACGTCTATGTCCCTTCGAAGTTGTCTATTGGGACCAGCATGATGCCCTTAGTTTGACGGAGATCAATCAACTTGAGCAAAACGTATGCTTTTCTATTCACAGACATACTCCTTTCAGGAACGTTATCCCGCTAAAGGTACTCGCTACCTTGGCTTTTACGGGTTTACGCAGCTGCAAACCCACTTAACCTCACCAACAATTTGCGAAGAATGTTTTGACGCAATTTATGTCCTAAGTCTCGGAAGAGACTGGGAGGTCCTGGCTGTTATGGGATTTTCTTGCCAGCAACAGCACCCCTAGGGGGATGGCGGTAGTATTCCGGTATTATCGACCATTTACAGAGTCCCTGACTGTGGTATTCCAACTTTCGCAGTTCCTCACCCGGGTAGAAGAAGCTCTGAAGGCGTGATTATGTATAACAACACCAGCAGTTGATTCCAGTTTCAACTTCAATCGACGGGATGACAGTGTGATTAAGGCGTCGGACTGGAGTCAAGATGTATCACAAGCACGCAGAACCTTACGTTTCCTCGCGAATCGACAACTATCCTTTTGATCTAGATGCCGTGCCAGGTGCTATGTCACAGCTACAAGTCTATGCCAAGGATTTCTGGAAGCAGATCGCGAGGCTCTACTTCAAATATCCATTTGAAATGGGTGCCCTCACTCGATTTTCGCATTTGGTCTAGGCCAAGATCGGCATGGTTGAACAGATTGCTTACTCAGGGAAACATTGGCATGGGCCACACTATACTTTTGCTGGTGCTAGTGGCAAAATTTGTCGCTTACACCAGCCCATCGGTGCAGCCCTAGTCTGCTTTATATACGCTACACAATTAGCATGCCCTCATAATTATCCCACCCCAGTACAGTGTACCAAAAATTTGCCTTGGCCCACAGAAAAAGATTATAATTGAAAGACCCAAAGACGGACATAGTGAAAAACACAAAACGCAGCCATGTCCCTTCCCTTGATCATCTCCATAAGATCGATAATTCGCTATTTGTACTCTCTGTAAGGCGATAAAGCCCATCGCGCAGTTGTGCAGAAAAGTTGGTCTTCTCCTTGCGGTGCATATCGTATCATACCAAGCGAAAAATGTTGCGGAAAAACAGCCATCTTCTATTACTGCCATGGTTAAGCCAAAAAAGTCTATTACCTGGCGAGAAAAGAAGAGAATGTTTTGGGAAATACCAATCTTTGTTGTACCCTAAACCTGGTCCTCACTGCTCCTTCGGATACGACATGAGAATGGGAACTACTTCTCTAGATGTAATCAGTCCTTCGAGATTTTGAGCACTTGAATGGCTTCGTAACAGCTTGACTTAAATATCTTTGCCCAGAGCTAACAATATAGTGTAAAAAGATTCAAGTCGTCCCTCATACTGAGACTCTTCGCAGTGGCATAGCATTGTGATATTCATTCATCCTTTGAAAAGAGGAATTGTGAGGGTTCATCGGATTCGCATGAACATCAGTTGATGGCCACCTCTTTGAGCGACCAACATCGATGTATACACCGCAGATCTATCAGTTGAGCCATTCTCGAAACTTTGGAAGCTGTGCTCGGTTTGCAGCATCCTCCGATCATTATATCGTGATTGAAAAAATCTTGAATCAGTTGCATGGCATCCAGACTGGATTCACGGCAGCGAAATTTCATCATTTCTCTTTTGACACTCGTTATATGCGGTCCAGCAAATGATTCCACGTATGAAGAGCACTCGATATTCTCTATGATACAAAGCGCATAGCTATCATCACTTTTCCTCATTCATCTTATCAAAAAAAGCCTTTATAGCATCTTCCGTCACCACTCGTCCGTCATCGGCAAAGGGTTTCAAGAAATCAGTCAGCTTTGACTTTATGTCCTCATACGCCCTAACGCCTTGAACTGCCTGGTCTCGCGGTAAAGATCCTAGAGCGCGGGCACCCAGATCGAATATCGACGAATTGTCGTCATCCGATTCCTCTGGAGGTTCGTAAATAGGATCTTCCGTATACAAAAAAGGAAACTGGCGGAGCAAAGCTTTAAGAGAGGTTTTGGAGCCTGAAGTTTCGACAACTGACTTGAGAACACTTTTGAAATCCTCCTTCAAAAAAATCGAATAAGGAGAGGATACTTTTCTTCGTTTCGATTCAGACTCTCGTTCTATTTCTTCCACACGAAACACTTTCGCTGCTGTTGCTTCTTCGGGAACCTCAGAAATCGCATCCTCATATTTCGAAACACATTTCCAGCAGATGAAAACATCAAAATCATCAAGTTTGGGAAACCCAGCCAGTTCGACTTCTTTGTTACAATTGTCCGTTTCGATATCAACCTCGGCCTCTGATAAAGTTGGCACAAGATTCTCGCCCTTACTTTCATCTTGTGGTTTCTGCTGAGGGTCTCTACCCATAATGCACTCATCATGAAACCAGTCCTCTCCGCATACGATACCGAAATGGCATTGAAACATGTTGCCTTTCTCCACCACAGGGTTGTACTCTCGCTTACAGTCACAGAACTGGCCCTTGAAGTTATGATTGTACTCATTGGAAAGCGACGGCACGTCCTCTGCAGGCAGATCGTGCTTGTTCCCGTTACTACGAAGTCTACATGCTTTATTAAAGGGCATTCTAGTAGTTCCACAGTCGCAGGTGAACTTTCTCTTGGAGAAAAGTTCAACGAGTTGATGGGATCCATGACACTGGATCGAGCAGGAATAGCAAATTCCACTCAAAAGTTTATCCCTGTTTTCAGAATCCTCCTTATGACACGTTAAACACGCATAAACTTGCTGACGAAGCGGACCCATGGAGTATGTACACTCTTCGTAGTTGTAAGGCATGAGCTCTTTTGCCTGCTGCTCCAGAGCCAGCTGGGATTCGAGGTAATCGACTGCAGTGGTGGTTCCTTCGTGCATATACGCGATAGGATTTCTCGAAATGCCCTCAAAAAGGCGTTTTAAACTTAATACTGTCCAGTTATCTCCATTAGAGCTGAGTTTCGTTGCCTTAGGTAACTTATTTGATGTTAAAAATACACAATCCAGATATGAAGAACTGTGTCCAAGTCAAGCTCATAGTAGAATATGGCTATTTCAGTTATAAACAAGGAAGTGACAGTATGAAAAACGCTGAATGTCTCTACTGGCTCAGCTCAAGGGTTTGCGCCCCGCTTAAATAAAAGCCAGCCGGTTCTCCGCATAGGCCATACCGAGTCATCTCACGACAGAATTAAAAGTCATTCTCGATCCGTCTACAAAATACCAACCACTCTCTAACTGCATTTATACAGACAGTCAAGCACTCCCCTTCAGTTTCAGCAACCCATTGATAGCCAAAGAGTGATCCTGATACTGCTTAAGCCCCGAGACAATCAGCACACCCACCATCCCATCGAACGATTTCACTCTAATAGGAACGGCACCACCGTGAGTAGCATAATCCTTCTCTTCGATGAAAGAAGCCCCCTCCAGCTTCCTTCCGGAATCTCTCATTTTCTGGCCGATGTAAAAAGTTGGCTTCTCAAACCGCTGGGTGGTTCTGAACTTCCGGGTAACCCAACTCTCGTTATCCGCGGTAGACCCTGAGTTTGTGATTGTACGGAAAACACTCAGTCCTGCAATTGTCTTGATATCGATGACAACCGAGTTTTCCGGGAACTCTTTCAATGCAATTTCACGAATGATAGTGCCCAATTGCCAGGCAACTGACGTACTGAACTCATCCAAAATGGTCATTTCTCCTTGGAGATCCAGCTCCTTCAATGTGTAAGCCTCTTTGGAGTAATCTAAAGTCTTTGACATGTTTGAGACAGTGATGTGGGATGAGGTCGTGCGCCAACTAATGGGACTGGCCCAGATTTTTAACGGTCTGATTTATATCAACTGAGGGAGCAGCAACATCTATAGTTTGGGCCGCTTCAAACTCCTCTTTTGCAATAAGCTGCAAGTCATTTCTTGGAACTTTTTTTTTCTTGTGTGATTCATTATCTGAAAAAGACAGGTTGCGTATTTTTTTCTTTAGTAAAGCTTTAGCCTGCGGCCTAAACAGCGCTCCCTCTTCGTCTGACGAGGAAAGTGGAAGCTCTTCATAATGGCTGTCTGTTTGCGCGTGAGGAGCTTTCAAAGTTGCAGAACCCTTCTTCTCAGACGGATCATCGCTATCGATCTCAATAGCTTGAGCTATTTGTTGTTGAGTTGTAGACATCTCCAGCTCCAGCTGGCTGGGCTGATCCTTCTTCCTTGACTCGTTGGATGACACAATTTCCTCGTTGTTCTCCTTCTCTCCTTTCCACCCAGATTGCTTTTCGTTAGACGAACTTATCACATCCTCATTAGCTTGGGATGACGACTTGTGCACATTGATCTGGCTATTACTTATTTCCGTCTGGTTGTTAGATTCCACCTGATGGTTCGTTTGCGTCTGATCATTCGATTCCATCTTATTGCTCGAGTCCACCTGATTGTTAGTTTCGGCCCGAATACAGTGCTTGTCCAGAGAATCTTGAGATGAGGGCAATACTCGAGTCTCCTTCCAAGCGCTTATGGGGTTTTCAGTCGCTTCCTTCTCGTTGGGCAGAGATGAAGTGATGGGATCATCCTTTTGCGGCCCAGATTGTATCTTGGACAACGCACTTGAGTAAACCTTCACTTTTTGTAAATCTTCGCTCTCAGTCTCGTTGCCGGATTCATTCTCCGATGAGCTCCTCTCTTGATCATTTTTTTCATTCAAATCCTCACCACTCTTTGTATTAAACTTCTTCAACAGCGCCCTCCTGTCGAGGTGGAACTTCATTGACTCCCCTTCAAGAGAAGAAGACGGAGAGCTTGAAGAATCTCCAGACACAAAACGCTGCATCTCGCGATGTACTGAATCGATTGTCTGGTTTGCAGCAACTTCATCGTCGGAAGATGAGCCTTCCCCATTTTCACTGTTAAAGATGCGGATTTTGGACAGCGAAACCATGGGTTGATACAGATCTCTTTTCGTATCATTTACTATCCTCGTGGGCGTCACGTCAACTTCCTTGTATGTTTCAGGCCGGAAAATCTTCACCCCCGACAATTGCTGTGGTGTCAGAAGTCCAGGAGACGGACTACTCAGTTTCTTCCGTACACGCTCCAAAACATGTGAATACTGAGTGTAGCAATCTAGAATCTTGTCCATGAGCGTGTACTCTTCCTCGTTGTCCGACTCGGTTCCTTCAAATATCTCCCCGTGGTCTCGTATGATGCCCACCACCCCATTGACATCTGGAATAAGTTCTCCGTCCTGATTAGTGAGAATCACTATGACACGGCCCGTATCGAGAACCGAATATATCTTTTGGTAAAACACAAGACGCGTTTCTTGGGACATAATAAGACTTTCGTAATTAGGCTCGGAAAAGTCAATTCCAACAACAAGACGATTGCCATACAGTGACACACCCAAGAATATGGGCAGCAGAGGCACAGGATCCATGTAGTGGGATAATGTTGGCCTAGTTGAGTTCATCAAAGCAGATGGAAACCCCACCTCTTCTGGTATTTCAATTTTATAATGCTCTTCCAGCTGTCGAAATTCCTCCATCAAATCTTGTACACTCACCTGACATTCGTCCTCATTTTCCTCTTTGTCAAAAATATTGTTCGACTGCGTTCTGCTGATTACATCTGACAGTTCGTAGATATTTTTCCGTATGGCGAACGAGTCATTTCCGGGGCAGTACACAAGTACCATCTTCGTGGGCAGGTGCACGTGAATGCCAAACAGAGCTAGTGTTGATGTTGTGATAAGAGAACTCTGCGCGAGCTCTTTGAATTTTAGGGGTTTACTTAGCCGTATTTGTACTCCGCGCAGGGCAAAAGGAGAATCCTGCCAATTTGTAGCTTTGAAACCCGCATTGCGGGGCGTGATAAGTCTGGTCTCTAGCTCTCCTGACATGCAAGGTGAGGGGGTATATATATCTATATATTTGATGCGGCTTCTTGTTTCGCACTCGAGAAAATAAAAGCAGTAGCTATGTAGTTGAGCCCTGTTGAAAAATAAAATGTCTTGTTGTGTCTATTATGGAATATCTAGATTAAACTGACTGGGCTAACTTGCAGAGCCGAGAGTTTGGTGAAAGCACGGCTACCCCAGCTAAAAAAGATATTGATGTATAGGTTGAGCCTCGATAGAGTGCAAGCCCTGTGGGCGCGCGTGAGTATCGAGTTTGAAATCAAGGCTGGCAATCGTCTAGAAGCTTTGATTAAAATCAAGATGTTAGGTATGTGAGGACTAATGGCAAACTCGTACTACAACATCGCCCACTCTTATATAGGAGGAAGGCCACATCAATATTTTTTTGAGACCATTGTATCCTACAATCTGCTTAAAAAAAAGCTCGTACTCAGATTTATATTATGCTTTAACAAACTTATGCTCTCCATGAAACTTCAGTCATGGCTTCCTCATTTAAGAATGCCTCTTGTGCTTCTTTTTCGAATCACCCTCTTTTTTTCGCTGTTTCTCCACCCTCATCTCTTCTTTCTTTGCCTTTTTCAGTCTCTTGTGTTCCTTTTTAAGTCTTTTCTCTTCTTTGAGTTGTTTTTTCAACCTCTTTTCTCCCTTTCGCTGACTTCTCTGCTTTTTTTCCCCGTCGATAGAACCGTCCACCTTGTTAGACTTTACTTTTCGCCTTTTTTTCTCAGCTAAATGCACCACACCATCACACTTTCTTTTGCTTTTACTCTCCTCAATTGTTCCTGCAAGTCCCTTTCCCTTCACAAACATCTTATACAACGGAGACTGACTCCTATTAAAATCGGCCACTTTCTTCTCATTTTGGCTAAAAGTGATTCCTTTATCTCCAGAGCTCACATCAAGACTTTTTAGCTGACCATCAAAAATCTGTTCCCACCATGCAACAGAATCTCCTGCATCGTGACCCAGCCCTTTATTATCTTTTTTCTGCTTCACCAAAATAGGCCGCTTCAACCCTCCCTGCTGTAAAGCCTCTCCCTCTTTCCAGCCATATCGAGTGAGATAACCCTTCGAATCCATATCCCCTTAAAAAGAAAGAAAAATAAAAGATCGGATGGTGTGCGGATGGAAAACATAACAACAAGAGAAGCTCATCGAAGAGCAATAGAAGAGCTTCGCCAACAAAACTCTCCAGCTCTCCATGAGGCGATGCTTGAATACGCGGGTAAATATGCCCTGACGACCGTTGAGTGGAGTAATTGGCTGGAAGCATGCTCCGGTGATGTGAATGAAACTCTCCAGATCTATCAACTTTGGCTATCCCAAATATGTGATCCCCTAGTCTGGGAGCGCTGCCTGAAATCTATGGAAAATAATGACTTTGCTCAGGACGTAATAACTGCCACCTTACACAAAGCGTTCAGTGAAACACTATACTTGGTTCAGGGAAACGATGTAATATGGCACGTTTACCTCGATTGGCTGAACGAAATCAAAGAGGACAAACACGCAGTTAAAGATATATTTTTACAAAAACTTTCTGCTCCACATCTTTCTTTACAGAATACCTTCAGCATGTTTTCGCAGTTCATCTCTAATAACTTTGACAACTACGAACAAGAGATGTCAAGTGCTAGCAAAATAGTAGGAGAAACAAGCAAAATTGTCGAATCCATCACGCAGAACGAAATTCGGTCTACTAAAGATGACTCCCCCGAGTTTTGGTTGGCATATCTAGAGTCAGAAAGTAAACGAAACAAAAAGAACCGCTCTTTTCCTTTGATGAATGGAATCTTTCAAAGAGGCATCTTCCATGCCCAAAGTGATGATTGGATACCGTTCTGGCTTAGGTTTCTTGAGATTCTTGTCGAATTCAACTCCCCTGCTTCCAGAATGATGAGTTTTGCTAAGAATTTCATCAAGCACTTTCCCGAGTCCTGTACCGCTTGGTGTGAGTACATATGTCAATTGGGTGTGGATAAAGATGCGGCATTTCTGGAGGCGAGGATAAAAACCTTGCAACTGATGGAGACGTCGCCTTATGCTGAATGGAAAAAACTGGCTTTGCAGACTCTTCAATTTGAGTTCTTTTGTACAATGCAATCAGGCTCTGAGTCTGTAGGTGAATGCTTTTTCCAGGACATGCAAAGTTTTTGGGACATGGCACTCACGCAGCAAGACGCTCTTCACTCTGTGGAAAGGTACATTGTAGGTCTTCACGAAGCGATGAACGAAATGGGCAGATGCCGGGAACTACTTTTGTCTCTTACAAAGACGTTCTCTGACCAGGCGGAAATGTGGCTTCTTTCGTTTGAGTTTGAGTATAAGCATGGAAGCCGTGATTCAGCGGAAAGAATATTAAAAGCGGCCGCAAACCGTTCGCTCATTTTGGACTGGCCGGAAAGAGTGCTTGACGAGTGGCAAAGATATGCTCTGCTCGGCGGGGACACTGAAAAAATCAGGCATGCTAGACTCAAAAGTGCCCAGTATTTGCAACAGGTACATATGCAGAGGGAAGAGCAAGAGCGGGCTCAGAAGAAGAGAAAAAATCAAGATGTCAATGAGCCCCAAAAAAAGCTGAAAAGGGAGGAAATGCCTCATCGTGACAGAGAGAACCTTTGCGTGAGGGTTCATAACGCTGTAGGTGCCACGGAAGATGATATGAAAAATGTTTTTGGTACTTGTGGCGAGATAAAAAGCTTGAACAAAGGCTCGGGGATTTTTTCTGTAGAGTTCACGGATTATCAAGGCGTTGAAAGAGCATTGCTCAAAACAGGAACATTTGTCGGAGATAGTTCTCTGCGAGTGGAACGGTCAGTGAATACAACATTATGGGTGACCAACTTCCCACCAGCTTTTTCACAGTTGGAAGTTCAGTCGCTGTTTGAAGTGCACGGTGCGGTAATCTCGGTTAGATTTCCTTCGTTGGCTAAGAACTCTCGTCGTCGTTTCTGCTATGTAGAGTTTTCCAATCCCAACGATGCCAAAGTTGCATCGGAGAACTTGCATGGAAAAGAACTAAAAGAGGGTGAATTGACGTACAGGCTAGTAGTAAAACTATCGAACCCAAACCAAAAAAAACCGCGAAACACGATGGATGGTAGAGAGATTATTGTCAAGAATCTTGACTTTCACAAAGTGGATAAGCAGGCCTTGTCATCTCTGGCTGAACCTTATGGCTACGTTGAAAGAGTGAATCTTCCCTCGAAGAATAACACAACAAAAAATGACGGTTATGGATTCGTCATCTTCGAGGAAAAGGAATCCGCGCAGAAGGCTGCTGCCGGTTTAAATGGAAAGGAGTTATATAGTCGATTGCTTGAAGCTTCCGTTGTCAAGCCCAAGGCGCCAATTGCAAGGAACCCCAAGGATTCTGCTGACCGGGCTATCTTTATTCGAAACCTCTCCTCCTCTGTGAGCGACGAAGAACTAAAGAGTAGATTCAGTGAAGTGGGTCCTGTGAAAAGTCTGATCAGAGAGTCAGGTGGAGCGCTTGTGGAGTTTGAAAAGGTTGCAGATGCGGGGTTCGCCACCATGCGTCTGAATGGAGTTGAAATGGGAGGAAAGAATGTGATTGTAGGAGAAAAGAGCGGTTTGTCGAGAAGGGAGCAAAGTGAAACGATGGTGCCGCCATCTGTTAGGCGGAAACGCGACGTCACGGTGAAGAAGAGCAACAGTGACTTTCGTGCTATGTTGAGCTAGTATGATGGAGTAAAGACTACCGTGTGAATTGATGCAAGAGCTGATTTTCATGTGATATATTTATGAATACTGTTGACTCTAGACGAGGATCAAGTATAGAAAATTCGGCTTCGACTTGGCCTTTACTCGGACTTGGGATTAAGTCTCATCCACGGCTGATTTTTCAAGTCGAGGAAAGATTCACCAAAAATAAAGCTGAGGGCATTGATCCGAAGCGAACCTGCTGCCGGATGGATTGAGAAGGCTTGTCTAACATAGGGATGTTTGATCTGGGCTTTGTTCAGTTGCGGAGACGGTTAAATTTAAAGTTTTTGGCCTCAAGAGCCTAGAGGTTTAGGCTCCTAAGTAATAATTTCTAGCTTTTGCCAATCATCAAGTGATACCTTGGAGTGACTCAGCTAACTTATATACGGTTTATTCGCAATGATAGGGATGGATATACAGTAGATACAGACACATGGTAGCCGCTTTGATTCTTAGTCAAAGGCAATTATAGTGAAAAAAGCGTTGCTTACATTTTTTGCACCATCTGATTTAGTATTCACATTTTCCAAGAACTTCTCGATGAAAGCAAACGACGTCTATATGAAAAATTAGCTCACACATTTACGTATTACATCTTAACACTGATACGTCGAAAGAAATGTACACTGACAAGACAAATCACTAGATGAGCTCAGTGAAGTACACCCATACACCAAATCGCCACCATGATAGGATCGAGAAGCGGTTTGAAGCGGCTGGTGGCCAACCGAGGCACAATTCGGCTGGCGTCTTCGATCTCGAGCTTTCAAGCGAATGGAATCTTCCAGAAGTCTCTTGCTGAGGAAACTCGCAAGGTTTTCCAACAACAGGCGAAAAGAGGGCTACCGCTCGCTATACCAAGTAACATTTCGCTGGTTGACACGGTTATTGCCAAGAGAAGTAATGAGGTAAAAAAGGATGAATCAGAAGAAAAAATCAAGGATAAGTCAGAGGAAAAGATTAAAGAGGAAGAAAATGATAAAGAGAAGGAATCACCTGTAATCCCCAGTAAACCTTACAAAAGTGCAACAAAAGCCTCTTCTGCGTCTGCATCAACTCCCAGCTCGTCGGGCCAAGAATCTGGATCTGGAAGTGGTGGATCCGGATCGGATGAACCGCATGTAACGGAACTACCCGAAGTTTACCCTCAGATTATGGCGCTGCCAATCTCTCGTAGACCGCTATATCCCGGCTTTTACAAGGCCGTCATTATAACCGATCCCACTGTGATGAAAGCGATCAAGGAAATGCTGGATAGAAAACAGCCTTATATAGGATGCTTTCTTTTCAAAGACGAGAATAAAGACTCTGACGTGATAAGAAGCAAGGACGAGGTTTATGAGACGGGTGTTTTGGCCCAGATCACCTCGAACGTGTATACTAAGGACAATCACACCGGGGTGGAGACTTTAACGACGGTTTTGTTCCCTCATAAGCGGATCAAGATTGATGAGATGTTTCTGCCCAACGAGAACCAAAAGGAGGAGAAGCACATCATTCAAGGCATAACGGGAGAGAAGGAAGGCGACTCTATGATCGCCACCCGCGAAGATTTCGAAAAGCCGGTGGAACCACCCGTAGAGCCCGTAGAGAAACTTGAAGATGAAAACCCCACCGAGTTTTTGAAAAAGTATCCCATCACGTTGGTAAACGTCTCCAACCTTGAGGACAAACCGTACGAGAAAGACAGTCCTATGGTGAACTCGCTTACTGCGGCAATATTGCAAGTGTTCAAGGACATTGCTGCCAAGGACAAGATGTTCAGCGAACACCTGATCAGTTTCACATCCTCTTTGAAAAAAGATGTGTTCCAGGTTCCTGAGAAACTGGCTGATTACGCTGCCTCAATCACCGCGGGCAACGACAAAGAGCTACAGGAGATCTTGGAGTGCACCAACATCGAGAAGCGACTGGAGATGGCTCTGACTGTTTTGAAGAAAGAGCTCATGAACAAGGAGCTCCAGAGCAAGATTGAAAAAGATCTAGAAGAGAGAATGGCCAAACGACATAGGGAGTACCACTTGAACGAGCAGTTGAAGTGGATCAAAAAGGAACTGGGCATCGATGATGGAAGAGATAAGCTTATTGCCAAGTACAACGAGCGAGTAAAAGACCTGAAAATGCCTGATGAGATTAAAAAAGTGTTTGACGAAGAGATGAACAAGCTCTCCACTTTGGAACCGCTCATGTCGGAGTTCACAGTAACGCGCAACTACCTGGACTGGCTGACGCAGGTTCCCTGGGGAAAACAGTCAGTTGACGAGCTTTCGATCAAGAGGGCCGTCACCATCTTAGACGAGGATCACTACGGGCTCAAAGATGTGAAGGAACGAATTCTCGAGTTTATCGCTGTGGGCAAGCTTCTTAACAAGGTAAACGGTAAAATTGTTTGTTTTGTGGGACCCCCTGGTGTGGGTAAAACCTCTATCGGGAAGTCCATTGCGCGCGCGCTCAACAGAGAGTTCTACCGATTTTCCGTTGGTGGTTTGACTGATGTTTCTGAGATCAAGGGCCACAGAAGAACTTATGTAGGAGCTATTCCCGGTCGTGCAGTGCAGGCATTAAAGAAGACGCAAACGGAAAACCCGTTGATTTTGATTGACGAAATCGACAAAATCTCCCATACCCATTCTGTGAACGGCGGTGATCCATCATCAGCCCTGTTGGAGCTTCTGGACCCTGAGCAAAATAGCTCCTTCATGGATAATTACATGGATGTGCCGATTGACATGTCCAAAGTTTTGTTTGTGTGTACTGCAAATACCCTGAGCACTATACCGGGCCCGCTGCTCGACCGGATGGAGGTTATCGACATTGCCGGATATATCGAAGACGAAAAGATGAAGATTGCTGAGAGGTATCTTGCTCCCACAGCTAAAAAAACGTGCGGGCTTGAAAAAGTGGATGTCACAATCGAGCCTGAAGCCATCAGTAGTCTCATCAAGCACTACTGTCGAGAGAGCGGGGTGCGGAACCTGAAAAAGCACATCGACAAGATATACCGCAAGGCTGCGTTTAATGTGGTGAAAGAAGTTGGCGACGAAGGTCCTAAGGATATTGAAGCTGCTGCTCAAAAAGTGGAGGAGAAGGAGGAAAAAATTGCCGAAGAGACCATTGGCAAGAGAGATGAGAGTGAGTCAAAATCAGAGGAGGAGACAGAACCATCAAAGCAACCTGTTCCTGTTCCGGAGGTATCCATTCCTGACGGGTACCAAGTATCGATCACCTCTGACAACCTGAAGGACTACGTGGGACCTCAGGTGTATATCTCAGATCGTCTTTACGAAACCACTGTTCCAGGTGTTGTTATGGGGCTCGCATGGACCTCTATGGGCGGATCAGCTCTATACATTGAGTCTGTTCTAGAACAAGCCATTACAGAAGATTCGAATGCCCACTTGGAAATTACCGGCCAGTTGGGCGACGTGATGAAGGAGTCGACCAAAATCGCTTACTCATTTTCGAGGATGTTCATGACCAGAAACTACCCTGAAAATAGGTTTTTCGAAAAGGCTAACATCCATCTGCACTGTCCTGAGGGAGCCACTCCAAAAGACGGGCCCTCTGCCGGTGTTACAATGACAAGTTCCCTACTTTCACTTGCTCTGAACAAACCTCTTTCCCCAACAGTCGCAATGACCGGAGAGCTTACTCTGACAGGTAAAGTTTTGCGTATCGGGGGTCTCAAGGAAAAGGCTATTGCTGCCAAGAGATCCGGAGTCAAGACCATAATTTTCCCCATAGATAATCTCTCTGACTGGAAGGAGCTGCCCGAAAATATCAAAGAGGGTCTAGAGCCCGTGGCTGCATCGTGGTACGAGGAAGTGTTTGCAAGGGTTTTTCCCGACGTGGACCCCAAACAGGCGAATTCGGTCTGGAAAGCTGAGTTCAGCAAAATAGAGCAGAAAAAGAAGAAGAAGGAAAGTGCGTAATTGTGTAAAGCGAAATACGGTGGCTAGTCGAAGATGTGTGTAGCGGGAGGTATTTGCTATTATTAAATCAATGAACAACATAAGCTGACTTGTATTGAGGAGATGTGATCGATGTTCAGCGATGGAGCGTATCTCTTTGATATGGATATTTCGTTTTTAGTGCTTCCAGACGAGATACCCTGACTCTTCAACTCTCAGCGCAATGATCAGCTGACCAGTGTCCTCAAAAGTGTATCGTGTCTCAATGAAGCTGGATGAGAGTTGACGAAGCTATTGATGGAACAAAAGCGCGATCAGATGACTTTGAGCTTGCAATATATAATCACGTGTTCTAGTAAAGACAGAGGCAATATGACGAATGCTAAGGAGCTAGACAAACAAAAGCGCTTATCTCTTCACATTCTTTTGTTCGACTTGATGAAAAGGTGAAAGTATTCTCAGACCGGAAGACGAAAAGCCCGCCATAGCATGATAAATATACTGACAAGTAGCTAGATCGCCTGAAACTTTTTAGCCTCGTCAATTAGGAGATAATACAAGTTATATTCACTGAGATAAACTCAAAACAGCTGATGAGATGACTTTTGGAGCAAAATGCCTTCCGATATTTCGAGCTTTCGAATTTCAGGTAACATATTACCTATTATTCCTAGAAGACACCCAGGCTTACGATTGCATTTGACAAGACTATACGAGAACAAATACTGGTTTATATCTGCATCGTACAAGTTATTTGAGAATATATGTCTTGTTAGCATGAAGATTTATGTTTTCCTTGCATGAATCTTCGGCACGGATGCCTTCAAACACCCGACTGGCCTTTCTGTAACTGGAGGCAGCATAACAGCTTCCGCTGTTGACTGAAAATCCCACATGGACCTGTCTGGCAGTTGATAGATGATAACTGAGACTGATTAGGGAGCTCATATATTTCGATGCCCCCACAATCATACCCCAAATATGATGTACTCTGATCTATATCGACGAGGTCAAAAAAAATCAAAGGCATCTTCATCGCTATATAATCCACCTAATTACATCCATGCATCCAGCCTAAAACTTCACCATAACACCCTCATCGCATGAATGGTATTCCAAAACGACTCAAGATAGGTGCAGTAAGTTGCATATTTTTCCATTGCCTAACAAAGCCAGCTTGGCACAATAATATACGTATCGTATTTCAAGCAGCTCCCGCTGCAAAACGGCGTATTTTGCTTATCAAAAGTGGGGCTCTCCGTAAATGTGTTCCTCATCACGCTGTACCTATTGTTCAAAATTGTCCTTTGGGCAACTTTAGGGAAGCTTCGACACAGCGAAAAGCAGCATCTGCAAGAGGAAGCTTTTTACACTGTGTGGGAATTCTTTATTGGCATTTTAATGGGTAATTGGCTTGGCCATACGGATTATCGTTTTATTTGGAAATACGGGGCATTGTTCTTTTGTGCTCTTTTACTGAAATGCTTTCATTACATTTGTATGGACCGTGTGAAATGTATTTATAGGACCGAAAATCCTTCGAAATCGATATACATTCGATTCGGCTGCGGGATCGCTCTACTCCATTTGATCGACGTTAAGCTGATCAATTGGTTCAATCGGCAACAGTCGCTAGAGAGTAATCTCTTGCTGTATGTTTTTGGATTTGAGGTCACAAACACATATCCACTGATCATTTACTCCACCTGTTGCTTTTTGCTGCAAATGATACAAAGCTTCGATAATAAAAGTCGCACAAAATCGAGAATACTCAACGCTGCAGAGATTGTGACCAATATGGTTAGACTGTTGTACTTTTTCGAGTTTTCATCCAAGTTTTCCACCGCATTCCACGTTCCAGCTATCCATATTCTGCCCGCGTCATACAAATGTTGGCGTCTTATCATTTCTAAAGTTCGGAGACAGATTAAGTTGCGCAAAACCTCCATTGAGACTCAAAGAATCCGGAACCAGCTCGAACGCGGGCTTCAACGCACCATGGAGATGACAGACTATAGGTGTCTTGTTTGCTTGACGGAAATGTATTTAGAGTCTGAAACAAAGATGATGAAGTGCAGGCATACTTTCCACGAGGAGTGTCTGATTGAGTGGCTTTCAAGAACGAAAAATTGTCCCGTCTGTCGACGTGGAATGTAGAGGTGACACTCTTTTTCGAGAACAGCCTCTCTTACTTCGTTGCAAAGCTGCTTGAGTCCAATCTTCTTGAAAAGGAAGGATCAAGTTGTCACCCAGGCACACAGTATTAATTCAAATTCGCAGACATCCCTGTTAGCGTAGAAACATACGAGATGCTTTGGGGTGCCGACACAGGTTGGCATTTTGCTAGTTTATAGCTAGTCTCCGACGACTTGGTTGAACTAAGGAGAATGAGAAAATCGTTCAGCTGCAGAATGAGTTCACCATCGGATGTACAGCGACCCATCTCCATTGATTGCAACGAAGCGTACGCTTTGGGGCCTATAAAATTCAAAGATGGAAAGTTATTCATCCCAGAAATTTAAAGGGCGATATATTCTATACGGGTCGATACGTCTGAAAGAGCTGTAAATTACATTCCGCGAAATAATCACTTTGCTCTCCCTACCCACTGACTCGGTATTAAATATGTCATCTTATTGATGAATAAATGCAAAACATTGTCTTCACGGTAGCTGATTCCACTCAACGAAGGCAAATAATAAATCGAGACTGTCAAGGAATATTCCACAAAAGACGGATAAAAGTTTCCTTCTGTCCGATCAATCTAAAGAAGACTATCAGCTGCGCGAAAAAAGGGAGACATTTCCGGAAGAGAAAAAGGCAAAAACTTCATTCCTTTGAGTTTGTCTCGTCCCAACATCTTCGGATGTCTTTGAATCATGTAGGAATTAAATGAACGCAGCCGTCACTCACTCATATATGTGCTGCTAATGCTAAGCGTTTAGCCAGACTAAGGAGACGGAAATGTCCGTTACTGAACCTTGTTGCTTCTCCCCCTGTTTTTAACTCGATTTCCATCCCCGAAATTATCTCTCCGCTTACCAAACATCAGCTTTAGGATCATTGCATAACCGTCTCATTTGAAGGAGACTGTTACCTGAGGGAGAGATGCAGACACCATCCCTGTCATCCAAAGGCTGATGCCACTTCTCCTCATGGATCCTTCATTTCTCCCACACCAATAGCTCTGCTGTACTTGATCTGACTCTTTATTTAGGAATGCGTCGAAAGCAGACATTCCATTCGATATTGGCGCAGGCGACGTCGATGGGGTACTAAAGAACTTACGAGGATAATTATAGGTGTGAGCGTCCTGCTCACAATGAAACCGCCAATTCCCAGTCTTAATCATTTTGATCCAAAGGAAACAATTAGCTGCGTGGCTGTTGCAGAGAAGGCTCTGAAGCAAAAGAAACCAAATCAACCCTTCTTCTTCCTCCGATCCGCTTCTTCGCATCATCCTCCTTCGTGTATTACTCTGCTCGTCGACAAATGTGGCCAAAGGCAAAGGGAACAGCCTCTACCGTCCCTCTCACTTATATATATTGCTAGTGATGAGGGTGAAGGCACCTCGTCTCAACTAAGCACCTCTCTTCTTGTGGCAAAAGAGGAAACAACCCCTTAGTCGACTTTCCGCCTTATCGTATACCTCTTTTGTTTTTTGATGATCCATTGGCTCTTGAAAATGTAAGAACGCAGATTTATTCCGTGAAGCCATTCTGTGGTCTAATAATTGGATAGTCATTAGGCAGACGGCTGTTTGCATATATCTAGGAAACACAAAATTATGAGAAACAGACCTTGACCATTAAAGTTTTCTTTCTTAGATCTTCAAATGGCGCGCTTTATCTAGGTAAGTTCGTTAGTCTACGCGTGGCCAGGTTTGATGTTTCAAGAAATCCCCAACACAGAGGTGGCAGCCATCAAGCTTACAGAGATCGAGGTTGTAGCTGAATTTTAGCCACAATCTCGAAGATCAAATATGATCTGAGATGGAAGACTCTTTTGTCAAAATGAGACTCTCGTCAACCACACACCACGATGGAAAAACGAATCTCTCAGAATGCAGTCAACATCACTTCTTTTATGGATACAACCTTCAAGATTGGGTCTGTCTCACTACTACTAAAGGCTTTCCTAGTTATATGGTACTATATTCATTTAGATGTAGCCCAAAGGCCCCAAACTCAGACCTTTTATGCTGTTTTAGGATCAAATCACCCAAACTCTTTCAGTGCTCAAGGAGCCTCGCATAAATGTCTCTCTTTTGAAATGATTTCATTTGCTCAAAATTTTTCTGAAAGACTGTGTTTTTGGATATACGCTATTCTCCAGGCAAACATCTCCAAGACAAACTCATCGCCCGAGAGGTCTTTGGTTATGGGAGTTGAGTCTAGTGGCTCTAAGATCGTGCTCAAGTTGCGATTTAAAGAGATTTTTCTTCTGGTTTCCCTGATAACTTTGGGACTCACTTGTAATGAATACAACATACCGCTTGCCCCAACCGGTATTGAGCTAGGGAAGTTGATCGACAGCAATTTTGTCACCGCAGGAATCGGCTCGAAGCCGTCTATTGTAGATCAACTTGTTCCTGCGGGTCAGATGTTGGCCACTCAATTGTTCAAGCTTCTTCCGTATGCATTGGTTGGTTTCTTTGCTCTGAGGTGAATCTGCAAAGGTATGTGGGTACTTTTTCGCTGGAGCGCTTTGTTAATTCGATAAGATATTGTCGTAAGGTGAGTTATATGATGCATCCTTCAAAGTATGCTTAACGGCATGTGTATGCAGTTTGGTCGGTTCCGCTTGAGTAAGGGCAAGCTATGATTGCGTCTCGGTATTTTGATGACGACGCCTTTAGGGATGAGTTTAAAAAGACAAGAACCTCGTTTCTAGCTCACTCTAGAATCTGTTATCTCGTCCATCCGAAGAGAAAAGTAGCTGCTCCAATTTTTGACGGTCTTTTAGCTTCTAGGCTATCTGATCCTCATTTCAGAGCCGCTGTAGGGGACCTGTGAAACATGGTGTCTTCATGCTGATGGAATCGAAGTATCACGCTTAAAAGTGCTTAAATGGCATTGGATGGAATTACCAATGGGATCGAGTGGAGCAAATATCGGTCAGAGTTGTTTGTTCGAGTCAACATTCCGGCTCTTGCTGTGAGCTACTTCGTCAACGAAATATAAAATAGTGAAATGGTTTTCTTAACACTGGAGACTTTTGAAAACACTGCTCCTCCTGATGAAATTGCAGTCAGCAAGACATGTCGAAGTAGCAGCAACCTCTGTCTTTACTCAACGGTCCACAAGGCTTAAAACAATTAGGTTTGGTCCCCGATCAGCCATTTACCAAACTTTTTGCTGCCTTGCAGAGATCAATCTCCAGAATAAGACCTTTGAGGTCGTCTTGATGGTGGTGGATCCCTGATGCGAGTTTAAAGTGAGGCAAGGGTGACATAAACAGTCAAATTGACGCGGCAATTCTGAGAAAATCTACAGACGTGACTATGGAAGGCGATTTGGGTAAAGCGAGAGTTTTCAAACCCATGCTGCTTTGCGCCCTTTTGTGCCTTTTGTACCCGTTTTATAAAGCCGCTTTAATGAGCCACATCCTCACTTCTACATCTATCGGACCAGTGCAAGCTTTTTTATCGCTCCAACTTTCTCGATGATTCAAAGAACAGTCATACTTGATATTCCAGCGATCGTCGCTTTTGTAAGATTTGTCTCAGTCCCTATACACCCAAGCGTTGCTTTTTAGACTTATCAGGATCATACAAGGATGTGAACTAAACCATGTTACGGACCAGATCATGTTCAGTCGTATACAGGTCACTTGATCCCTAGAACTGTGTGACTTGAATAAGGGACCTCTTCTTTGAAACTTCCAATTATGGAGATCTCGAGCCCTCCGGCCGTAATCAAGGCGGCCTTTTGCTTAAATTTATCAAGCTGCGCATTGAATTCGGCTTTACAGTGCAGATATCGCAATAAAAGAGACCAAAGCTGCATTACCAACATACTCTATAGATCAAACCTCCTCAACGGGTTTTGACTCCTCTTTCTGCTCCTCAGACACAACAGTTTCTTCTGCGGAAACCTCCTCCTGCTCTTCCTTCGATGGAACCGGGTCGTCAGCAACTTCTTCAGCCGTTGGCTTCTGCTTGTAGTCACAGTTCTTGTCTGTCTCGATGCCGTAGATCCTATACATCAACTCAAAAGTCTCCTTCTTTGCAACCATCAAATTAACATTGTTTTTTCCCCTCCAGAGCGGCAGAAACAAATCCTCCTTTTCTGGGTCGTCCCTCTTCACGTTCAGGAAACAACATCCTTGACCGGTTTGCTCCATCTGCTCTACGAACGCTGGATCAATTTTCTGCTCCGTCAAACCCATCAGGTTAGGGAACGACTCCTTCAAAAGCACGAGCAAAACGTCGAGATTGCAGCTGAACTGCCTCTCGGGACTTATGTACTTTTGCAACAGTCCAAGGCACTCGTTTTGCGTTCTCCAGGGACATCCCTCGCCAAAGTCGGTTCTCTGGAGAACAAACATCTTGACTCCGGTGTAGACGGTTTTGAGCTTTGTGTCGTTGTTTTGCAGAATGGATTTGATCGCAGGAGACACATAGTAAATAGCCTTCTGTGGCTCACCTGAAGCGTTTCTCACAAGGGTAGAGTCTTTGGGGAACTCGTCTCCGATGCCGTAGAAATCCCAGCACTTTACCAATTGTGGGTGGTCGGGAGGAAGGAAGATGAATGGTTCCTCAATAGCGTCTCTGGGCATTTTCTTTGGTTTTTGCTTCTCTGGCTGTGATGGGGCCTCTGGAGCCGCCGCGTTCTGATCTTGTTCTTCCCCAGCTTGCTTTGTTTGCTCAATATTTCCAGAGCTAACCTGCTCAACTTTTTGCTTCTTAAGGGATCCCTCTTCAACATCTGCGGCCCTCTTCTTTTCGCTGGTGCCGTCGCCCGCCTTTTCAAAAACGGTGATGAAAAACCCACCCGTGTTCTGGTAGTGTGGATACACCCTCATACAGTTCTCCAAGTGGAACTGCGCAGCTTCTTCAGAAGTCGGAGGGAAACATGAGTCAACGGCCTTGGGATCCTCTCCCTTTTGTTTCTCCTCCATATCTTTACCAAACACTTTCCACGTGGAAATACCGTTTGCCCTTTTGAGCCCGGGGAGCCTGTCTTGGCAGTCGACTGTCGAAACCGACGATCCCACCTTTCTCAAAGCAGCTGCAACAACCGCTTCGTTCTCAATGGGCGAGAGAGAACACGTGGAGTAAACAAGTCTTCCGCCCGGCTTGAGACACTGCAAACCCCTTATAAGGATGTTCACCTGAAGAGGGTGGAGCCCCAGGGCGTTCCCTACACTCCAGTTCTCCCACACATTGATATTCTTTCTCATTGTTGCGTCTCCAGAACATGGAACATCGCACAGAACTCTGTCAAACTTGAGCACCGACCCATCTTCCATCTTAACTTTGGGGAACTGCTGTGCGTCATGGTTTACAACAATGAAATTGGCAGAATTGAGACGCTTTACCTGGTGTACAAGCATATGGGAACGACGGTAGTCAGAGTCGTTGGCCATGACAAACCCGGAAGGAGCTGCTACATCGTCATTCGCATGCAAAGCCTCAACAAGCTGGGCCGTCTTCGATCCTGGAGCTGCACACATGTCCAAAACATTGTGATGGGGAAGAACATCTAGCACAAGTGGAGGAATCATAGACACAGCTTCCTGACGAGAAATGTTACCTACTTCAGTTTCAATCACAAGATACCGCTGCGTCTTGGCATAATCTTCATTCTTCTTGATCACCGTTTTGGGAAGATCAATCTGCCATCCCAGGTTATTCGGGTACCACGAAAATGCCTTGGGAGGCTGATAATCTTCTACTAAAGCCGCATTTTTAGGATCGGACAATGCAGGGAGATGCTTGGTCTCAAATAAATGTTTTACCTCACTTGCATGACTACGGGTGCCAGTCACTCTAAAAGTTAAAGGCAGATGCTGTTCACATGTTTTCTTGAAGAGCTCAAACTCGGACTCTGGTATCAAATTCTGCTCGCGATAGTATTTTTCCCAGTTGGCATTCTCGCGCTTGATCTCTTTCCAGTTTCCGCGATACTCGTTGGAACGCTGTCCCTGCCTGTTGCCGCCTTTTTTTCCTCTATACCTAGCCATACCTCTCAGCATAAAAAAAAAAAAAAAAAAAACAATTGGTTGGTGCACTATGTCTTGAGTGCACATGAGTGATGAGGCCCTTTTTATTCTAAAATTTGTTTGTGCCACAGCCCTATCCATTTGACAGCTTAAATTGTTACCCTGAATTCTTTTCGCGGCTTCCGCGATCGTCCGAGTGCAATTCTAGGCTTTCTTGGCGTACAATTGTGTCTTTGTTTGACTGCGAGGAAACCTTCTATATTTTTCTGCGATTTGCCACACCAGTTTTGGATTCCAAACTTCCCATCTCGGTTTACTTTAAAAATACAGTCCCCTTTCCTTCGCCTCACTCGTTGTATAGAGAGAGTACATTAAACTACTGACCTCGAAGCATCACGTGACAAGACGGAAAGCATTTGAAGGATTTAAAGGTTGGTGGACATTGGTAGCACCTAAAAGAAGAGGGTGGGCTTTTCAAGCAAATCTCTTTCCGAGATAGCTGACACTCAATACAAAGCCAACTTCTTCGGTGAGCGATTTCGGGACTCATTAGAAGCCATGCCCAATATTTCAGCTCGAATTTCATCACTAAAGCCGAAATTCTGACTCCATAAAATCTGCTCCCGCATAGATAGTGCGCCGGCAGATTGCGTAAGTCCGAGTGTGCCAAAAGTGAGCCAACTGCGAGTGATGGATTCAAAAATCAGAAATTTTTCGAAAGATTTGGAGCAACTTCGAGCAAATTATAGATGCGGCTCAGAATTTGGGTGCGGTGAAAACTCAAACACAACATAGTTGGTGCCACCACAAACTCTCCCAATCACTAGTAAATCCGAGAGTAAGCCATTTTTGTGGTCGATCCATATTTAATCTGCATGGTCTTATACAGACCATCGTTGTTATAATCTTACGTTTTTCATGGTAGCAGACATCATCTCAATAATTGAGTTGTCATTAGGTATTCCTCCTCTACCAGCTGCAAAGGTAATAAATGTGATAGAGAAAGGAATTTGAAAAAAAAAGCTCTACGACACCGACCCGTTCTTGAGTTCTGTACTCCTCAAGTTGAGTCAAGGTTATTGATTCAGCGTAGCCTCCTTGGTACATACGATTTTGGTTCTTCCTTGTCTTTTATGATCAACGTTTACTCTGTTTTAAATCCGTAAGAGCTGTTATGTCTCGCCATTATTTTGAAATGCGCTCTCACTGGGTTTCTTCTTGCTCAAATAATTGGTCTGCAGTGTGCCAAGACTTTCAAGCACTGCTCGACTGCATCATTGTTCGGTTAGTCGAAACACATTGTCGGAGTAGAGTTCGACCCTTTGAAAGAAGTGAGCGATTTGCGTGAGGGTTTGCTGTATTCTCAGCTAGACAATATCCAGTAAGAACCTAAAACTGGTCTAAGCCTTTGAAGGCAATACCGAACAGAATTGTGGTACCAGTCGCACGATGGAGAGACACTTCCTCTGTGTGTATGTGCTAATCTATGCACATTCGGAGAGCTCTATAGTAGCCACCTCTTAATTCTTCACCTCCTGTTGAGGTATGAACTGACTTGCATATCATTCATTTTCAGAATCGTATGATCAGAACCTTTGATTCCATGAAGAGCAACGGAGGTGATAAGGTGGTGAGCGGTAATCAATGCCACACTTTAAGCTGAGCTTTGTGTGTGTTTTCTTTTCCTATCATATGCTCAAGGGGACTGACGTGTCTCACGACAGTGACCCAGGAGGTCCACATACAAGACAATTCAAGCAAAATGGGCCAAATAAAGGACCCACTAGTTACACCAAGTCTCGGTTCCCTGCTCAAGAGATACGTAGGGCCCTGTTCATCAAATCACACATGTAAGCTTGATTTACTGAAGGCACGCATTGTGAAAGTACCACAAGATACCATATAAAAACTTGATCTGTTCAAAGATAAAAAGCGGTTCTGCAATGCCCTCCTCCATACTACTCTGAAGAGTTATCTGACGTGGCTTCGTCAGTGTCATCTTGTGATTGAGCATTTTCACTCAAACCTACATTCTCCTCAAGTTTGGGTTTTTTTTTGCGATTCACGCCACGATTGTAGGTGTTTTCATCCTCTTCAAGATAACCCTTATACTCCTGTCCGTTAAGCATATCACCAACCATCTCTTCCACAACAACACCCATACCAAGCAGTGCGGTTTCGTCTAAACTTCTCTCGACATGCTGCTTTAAGGAGTGGTCTTTCTCCAAGTAGCGGTGGTTTCGAAGCTTGTAGGAGATGTAATAGTGCAGCGCAGAAACAAGTTCTGAGGAGGGCAAATTCGGGTGGAAGGAAAAATCCTCTCGATTTTTAATAGGGGCATCTATAGGTTTACCTGCAAGAGAACTCAAGAGCTCATCGGGTGGAATCGCAGTTCCCTTTGAAAGAAGTTTATGCTCAGTATTTGCATGATGAAGTGTAAGCTCCTCGATGTGGGCATTACGCAGTCCGCTGGTTCTCTTCATTCTTGCTCCCCTTCGTATTTCGTCTGCCGCCGACTGATACACATTGGCGAGCCGAATATCATATTTTGAAGTACTCATCGATGAGGTATATATATTACTGACATATATATGGGATGAGCACATCGGAAGAGACTATTGAGTACTACAAGGAGCAGTCCAAAAGGCTGGATATTCTAGCGGCTGTTCTCTCCAGTAAGGCTTCTCGTGTTGAGAAACTTGAAGAGCAATGGAGAGCTAAAATCAAAGCTTTGGATCGATATATTCAAACCGTTGGGACTCGCATCGATTTGGACAATTTGAAAATGAGTGAAATCTCTCAACTGATGAGTGACACTCAGAAATCAATTATTTGTGACAACTGTCAAAATCTCATTTGCAATAATCTTGTAGATAAAGATGGAAAGTTTGCGTATATTCCTGTGCCGTTAGTTCAGAGTGGATCTCACGAATTGGCTCATGAGTTCCACTCTCTAGAGATAAGTCCCAAGATGAACCCACCGAAACCTTTGTCAAAGTCGAAGAAGAGTATTGAGAAAGCTAAAAGGTCCATCTGCTCATACTGCTCACAGAAGGGACACAAACGAGCAGAGTGTCCAAACAAAGGGCAGCAACGGGAATAATATATACAAGTATTTACAACATCTATAACCTCTTTTGATTTTTCAAGTGCTCGGCGAGAAACTTTTTCAACAGCATCATGTTGGCCATCGTGGGTCTTCTTAGCTGTTGACAAAGAACCAGCACACTGGTGAGCACAGCCAGGGCACCAGCTTGATGAGCGGTAGCCAGTTCAGTGGGAACAAGCCACAGCAAAGTACATATTCCCAGAGTGAGTTGGGCAGAAACAATACCCATAGATATAGCTAGCGACTTGAATGCAGCTTTTGGCACCAAAGGTTTGATGCGTAACGAGTAGACGTGCAATCCCATCACCGACAAGAACGTAGCAGTAGCGAGGATTCTATGGTTTAGTTGAACAGTGGCTGGGTTGTCAAGCATATTTCTCCATACCAAATCAGCCTGGTCTTTTGCTCTCGCGAAAATAGGAGAGAAAAGCTCAGTATAAGCAGGCAGCCACTGATCTTCTCCCATATGTGGAAAAGTATTGTAGATCAATCCGGCGTCAAGGCCGGCTACCAAACCGCCTGAACAAGCGGTAAGGAAAACCAAACCAAAAAGAGACCACGACAGAAGTCTGAAAGTGCGAATATGAGGAGAGTTGAGCATCTTGAACATGGAAGCCATTTTTTCAGGAGCTTTCATAATGTGGTAATTTCTCAACACTTGAAGGCCGGTGAATATCATAGCGGAGTAAATTCCAAAAGCAACAGCCAAATGGGTGGTAAGACGATACTGACTAACAGTAGGTTTCGATTTACGAGCAGCGAGGTCCTCTTCGTCAAGACCAGAACTCACCATCCACCATCCAATAAATCCCTGGAATCCAATCATAGAACAAATACCCAGAAGCTTGAACGCATCTCCCGCACTTACCCTTTTCCTTGCAATGAAATACAGAGAGGGAAGTACAAAACCGACCCCAATAATTCTACCTAACAAACGATGCGACCACTCCATGAAGAAGATAAATTTGAACTCTTCAAGCGTAATGTGAGAATTTAACTGCTTGAACTCGGGACTTTCTCTATACTTGGCAAACTCCTCTTCCCAGTCCTTTTGGTTAAGCGGAGGAATAGAGCCTGTAACGGGTTTCCATTCGGTGATGGAGAGCCCAGATTCGGTCAATCTTGTAAGACCACCTAAAACTACAATACCAAACACCAGTCCTGACATTCCGATGCAAAGATACCCGACTTTTTTATCAGAGTTCAAGGGCCATCTGCTTCTTTGTACGTTGGCAGTTTGTGAGTAGTGCCTCTTTCCCCAGAATTTGGTAACCTGCCACGGGTTGAGCGTTGTCCGTGGTGCCTGTACCTGTTTTCTCAGATTTTGAGAG
>JAJLSF010000009.1:0-101255 GCA_030567395.1 Citeromyces hawaiiensis
AAATTTCATCTGCTAACGATTTACGAAATCTTGAATGGCGCGCTCACAAGAGAAACCTCTAAAGAGGGCCGCTTAGATGTGGCTAACAAAAAACTAACAAACCTACGGGCTCGTGGGGTTGAGGAGAACGAGCTAGTTGAAGAATTTTGCAGTAAAGTGGTGGAATTACTAAACTAATCACGTCAATCCGTTCCATACATTTTTAGCCTTCCCTCTCACGGTGGCATCTAGTTTCACGCGAAAGACGGAACCGCCTAGATCGCCGTTTTCGGATTGCAATTTAGAAGGGTCGTCGAAATGCAAATCTGCACTTGTCACAAACAACTCGTTACCGTCTTTACCTCCCAGAACGGGACACGTGATTCTTTGCGCTGGGAACTCATATTTTTCCATCAATTGGCCGTAAATGTCGAAACGCAAAACTGCCGACCCTCCGAAAATGGCGGTGTAAATGTCTCCGTTTTCCGCCATTGCGAACCCGTCTGGGTTGGGGCAACGTGGAGACCATTTTTCCAAGTTTATGTGAGGAGTTTTATGAGTCAGTCTTATATTTTCAGCATCATAGTCAAACCTCCAAATCGTGTGGGTGATTGTATCCGTCCAGTACACTTTTCCCTCGTGCCAGGCTAAGCCGTTTGGAATGAATGCCTCTTCAATCATCTTGCGAATAGTTCCGTCTTTATCTATGCGATACAAAGTCCCCTGCCGAATGTCTTCCGGCTGGTTAAAGCTTGTTGTTAGAGACTGGGGAAAAAAAAGTGTACTCACTTGGACATTGTTCCGCACCAGAAATTCCCCTCCTCGTCAATGGCTCCGTCGTTGAACCTGACGTACGGGTTGGATTCGAGAAGTGCGTGCTTGTAGCTGAAGGTTTTATCTTTGAAATTGGCGGTCCCGTACCCATTGGCGCATCCGCAAACAAGAATATCCACATCTGGGGTCAGTCCAATGAACCCAACGTTATCGTCAAGTTGGATCATCTCGTGCGATTTCACGGTTGAGGCCAGCTCATCTTCGCTGTAGTCGTCTGGAGCTGGGCCTTCAAAGTCTGGCAGAAACACCCGGTGGATCTTTCCTGCAATGATATCGACCCACATTAGCGAGTTGTTGCGAACATCGTAAAGAGGGCCCTCAGAGAGTCTTCCTTCAAAGTTGAAGAGCGGCTGTAAGTGTTAGAGAGAGGGAATTTTAATGCGTGCCTTTTCTATAACTGTAGTGGAGACCATATCTAATGGGGTTGTGAGTTGTTGAGCTCTTTATGTAGGTTTGTGAGTTGTGAGTTGCTAGTTGCTACCGAAGCTTGCAGTGCAGGCTGGAAAGTTTTGAGAATTGTTCATGTGCCCTTGCAGCAAGCCAGAAGCCAAAGTTTGGAAAATTTGCGTAAATGCAAAACTTGCCCTCGAAAGTCGTTAAATGGTTCGTGTGCCCTCGAGTCAAGAGTTTCTCGCCTAGTCTACTGGGCGTCGCCGATCACTGGATGGCTAGAGCTCAAGGTATTGTGATACGTATAAGCGTGTGCTTGATTAAGGCTTCCGCTGCAGAATGTTGTTTCGACAATGAGTAGCATCAAACTACCACATCATAGACCACGAGTACGACTGTGTTGTGTTAGGAGCTGGAGGAGCTGGGCTGCGTGCTGCTTTTGGTCTTTCCATTGAGGGTTACAAGACGGCTTGTATTTCAAAGTCTACCCGTTCCCATACTGTAGCTGCTCAAGGTGGAATCAACGCCGCTCTCGGTAACATGCACAAGGACGACTCCTTTGAAACACGTTTTCCACAGACCATACTTCCACGTCAGAGTTATCGATGACTTCGCCATTCATACCGTATAACCACGGCTTTTTCGCCACAGTAAGCATAAAGCTGCCGAACCTTTGAATCAACTTTCAAGCTTATCACAGGAGACTGACCACAATCAATGCATCCCATCACCTTGTGAGAAATTGCGTCAATAACATGAATAGACCCAGTACCAATACCTAAAAGTATGGTGCGAGTCGTGGTCTAAAAATCGAGAGCTGTGATGGTCCCCTCCACTTTCTGTGTGAAAATATTCTCCCCATTTAAACCCGACGACTGTGTCATTTGAGGAGCGACCAAAAAATTGGAACTCTCCAAACCGGAGACGCAGCCGAATTAGTAACACAGACATGAAGCTTAAGGACGGACCTGTAGAAATCTCCAATGTGGGAGATGTCTTGAGTGCTATTCCCGATTTGCACTTCGGTGAAAAAGCCAGGTGGAGATTATCTCCAATAGCAGCGGTAGGATAGTATTGAACTTCCTGTAGAAATAGGATTTGGACGGACTGGCCGGATTAAAATCTTTGAGATAAGCTAACATCTTTGAATGTGCTAAATGTTGCACATTCTGACTTCTAAAAGTTATTGTAGGGTAAGTCATTGATGAATAGCAAGAGCTTCATCTCTCATGGAACCATCATTTCCTCTGGACGGAGAAGTGATGGACTCAATGGAATTTGAAGAATTTTGGGTCGAATTTGTGGAGGTAGTTTCTTGCACTTGAAGCAGTTGTGATGGATTGTCCATATCCTTTTGAGGAGTAAGAAAAAGTTTGGGTTGAGTAGAGTTGGAAGCAGCAATGTTTACCAGTGAGGCAGTATTGCCTACTGCCACTGGTGGGTGAGCAGTCTCTTCCTCCGAATCGGCCGATTCCTCCTCCGAGACAGCAACCGCGCGTCTCTTTCAACTATTTTTAGCTTCAAATGTAGTCTTTGGAAATTTCCGTCTTGATCACTGAAGGTGGGTAAGAAGAACTCAATGTCGGAAATATGTGTTTCTTTCCAATATTAAGTTCCTCTTTCAAAGGAAACTGCTCGTTGTAGTGACGGTTCCTTTGCTTCTCTCTGTAGAGACGTGCTCTTTCAAGAATCTTGTCTGTGGCTCTAGAACGGTTATGACCTCATTGAATGAAAGTGAGGATTTCAATTTAGTTTGATGATCCCGTTCTTCCATCAATTGCCTTGCGCTTTCTGTGTTACCTGTTCCGATTGAGATGCGACGTAGAACTCTTACTAAAGAAAATAGATCCCGTAACCTTATGCTCCATGTTCCATGAACAGTATCCCATTCATAAAGATGAGGGAAAATAAGGTCACTGTAGTAAATCGGAGCATTGAGATAATTCTTCCCAGGTTTGAACTTGAAAATATCTTTATGCACAATAAATGAGCCGGGCCAACCTGGTGGTTTTCATCCAATATCTGTATGTCAATATGATAATGGGTTCCCATCACCCTTTTTGTAGTATTTGAATATTTTGAAAAGAATGGTGTAAGCGACTGTGAAAGGTAAAACCTAACCAATCTTGCATCTGATTTACCATTAGTAGCTTTGTTGGTAAAATGCCATGTTGGATACAGAACGTGAGTGAAGTATATATTACTAACAATTAAATGGCACGCACGGCGTAAAGCCCATCTGTGGTCCAGTACATGAGCGTACTGGATAGGAAGAGGTATACTAATACCTGCATCCATGAAGTGACGGAGGTGAATAGTCCTACGGAGAGAGTTTGATTCGAGATCAGTCGGCTCTCTTAGCATATACTGGATGATCGCTCCATCGCTCTATGCGATTGACCGCATATGCTAACAACATATGTGTGGGGTTACATAATATTAATACTTCCCCAGGAAGGCCGGATTGGCCTGCGGTTACGTCAAAGGTGACCCGAATCTCGCTTGGTGAGTTTTGGTCGGAGGCATCCGATATTAGATTCAGATAGCTGCAACCTATTGGTCAACGCATTGGCAGCATTAGCTACGTAATTGTCAGAACAGGAGAATGTATCATTGTCACCAGAGCGTGGGATGTGCGGCGCGCCGGACCCAACAGGTGGGATACCCACGGTAATGCCGCAGTGAATCCGGAGATTGCCGGGAATGGCACAGTATATAAGGTTAGTTTAAGGACTACAAGAACAAGTCGTGCTACACAATTTAAACCACATATTATTAGTAATGCGCATCAATCTTGTCGCCAGAATCGGACCCGAAATTGATTCCGGGATTCCGAGGCGTATGCGAACGACCTGATTGGTTCCTAATTGGTTCCTCAATGGTTCTGACTTCGGCGTTAACGAAATAGGAGAGAAATGGCTGCATGCAGACGGTACACGTATAAGATTGGTGTTTCGCACGGCAAAAGGATAGATAGAAACAGAGATACAGCCAATTCACGTTTTCTCACAATAACTAAACATATGGACACCAACAATCTGGAGCATTACAACACTGACGCTGACAGACAAAGATCAACATCCTCACAGAAGTTGACAGCGATGAGGCAGTTGATCAGAATACTTGTAACGATTCATGCATGCTACTGATGTGTTATTTTTGTCTCAGTCTCACACGCTCCAAAATTCTGAGGGCCACGGTGATTTAAAATGGTTTCCCTCTGAACGTATAGACTAAGGTTATCAGATTCATTTATTTTCAAGCTCCTGAACATATATGTCTCATGTATGTGGTTTTTTTGCTCCTACTGGTAGAACTGGTTAGTAAACTAGAGTAACAAGCCAAAATAGAGGGTGAGATTGAGACGACCGGTTGATCATCTGAAACGATACTCTAAAGTATATAATAATGGGAAATGGACATTGAGAGGCCCGAATGCTTTTGATCTATATGAAACGTTGGCCATGAGATTTATATTATATCAAGAGATCCAATCACAGTGGGGAAAAATGTTGAAACGGCAATGTTCTCTTCATCGTTTAGTACTAGGCACAATGAAAATGCTTCACATCACTGTATTAGGATATCTTCATGAGAAGTATAATCGATGCGTCTCAACGTTTGCAAAGAACGAAATGTGTAGCCTATATTTGGTGGAAAAGGAAAGGTTTACCCACATCTTCGAAGGATGCAGGATCACCCAGCAAAAATGGAAAACAATATCGAAGGACAAAGCAAGGGAAAAAACAGTAGCTGGAATTACCGATATCACTCAAATGGGCATAGACTCTCTCTATTTTCATGACCTCTTTCTACATGTGGTGCATTACCTGAGAACAAAACGACGATATGGGAACGAGACTCCAAAACGTTTAACGGAGAGTCAATGGATAGAGGCAGGAAGTGAGGCAGGAAGTGAGGCAGGAAGTGAGGCAGGAAGTGAGGCAGGAAGTGAGGCAGGAAGTGAGGCAGGAAGTAAGGCGATGAGACATGCTCCATGCTTCCAAAACCGGACATACCTAAAAGATGTCAAACAGTCAGATTAACATAAAACTGAAGGATCAATCCTTCACGAAGGAAACAGGAAAATTCTCACATTATATGGTTCTTCCAAAAAAATCTTACGTCGCCCCCGTACACCATTTCGTATTTTTTCATTCACGGTTGGGGCTGGGAGAACCGCAAGCTGGTTTTTTCCTTTTCTGTAGCTTTTCATAAATTCATCCAATCATCAATCCCTAAAATAAGTAAAGGATGTAAAGTCTTGGCTCTTTTGCCTTTGCAGTTTCAAATCGGCAAAACAACGCTTCGGGAAGGTGTGTATACTCATTCCTCACTGATGCGAGCACTAGCCGGAGAGCAGACCCTGAGCGTTCGAAAGACCTCATCAATTAGCTTTATCTCATTGTCTGGGAGGAGATTATCTTATGCTGACAACGTCCCTCGACCATCTATATTATGTGCTTGTTGTTTCCAAGGTGACATAACGCTTCACCGTTTAGGTTGCATCAACTGCTGTGGAGGAAGTAGGACGAGAGTGTGAGCATCCTGCACATGGGTTTATTCTTTAGGTGCTGTTTTTTTTAGCGTTGCCTCCCTGCACGATTTCCCTCTTTCGCTACTGTAGGCTCCTCGCAATATAACTCCTCGCAATATAGCTCCTCCCGATATAACTCCTCCCAAAATCTTTGCCTCCATCGCAATTCGTCTGTCCATTTCATTCATTCATTCAGGGTATAATTTTGAGCCAGAAGCGATTACAAATGAGCACTTGTTCGTCATTCCCGCTTCGTTTCAACGACTCTTACATCTTGGTCACCATCCGGCGAATCTCATACATAAAACTATAATCCACCGGCTCCTCTGCATACGGAAACCAGTTCTTCACCTTTCTCATCCACTTTGCATCCTCGTGATAAAACTTCTCAATCTTGTCGGCTGACAAAACAAACTCCTCCTCCGCCTCTTGCGTATCGCCATACGAGCTCGTCGTGGTGGCCGTCATAATAGAAGAAGTGGTGGAGGGACCTCGGGCAAACTTGGCAGAAGGTCGCATTCGCAGAGGTTTCCGACTCTCTCGCAAATTGTCGATATTATGAAACGGATCATCTTCCTCTTCCATATTGACCCAGCACAGTTTTTCCGGGTCGAAAAGCATCTTGCCAACAATGTGACGCTTATCCTTTGAAGGGGGTGCGGTAGTAGAAATAAGCTTCGGCTTGTTGAGCTTTATAGAGTCAAATCGACTGAGATCCATTTCATTCCCCTCCCACCGCAAAGTTTCTGGGTTATAGCGCATCTTGCTGTTGTTGAGCTTGTTATGAAAGATTTTCTCCGACTTGGGAGTCTTGAGCTGCTTTATCAGCTTGGGTCTCTTGTAACTTTTCTTGGGCGAAGAAACTTCCATGTAATTGGCAAGATTGAGAAGTTTTTTCAAAGATTGTTTGTCTTTGGAGGTGAGAGTGTTTACCGAATCCAGATTCATAGCTGAAGAGTATTTTTTCAAACTACTGGGCCTCTGACCACCTGAAACTACCGGCATCGAAACTTTGGAACGAAGATTCCGTTGTTCGTCCTTCTTTCCGTTTATTACAAGCGATCCATGTATTCGTCTTGAATCATCCACAAAAATGTCGGGATCGTCGAGGTTTTGGATAAAAGTATCGAGATCCTGAGTGCTGTCGGACTCGTTGTCTAAAGCGGTCCAGGCCCTCATATCTGCGCTAGATTTTTTCGCATTGATCTTTTGCTTTAGAGATTTACGCTGGTTGTTTAGAATCATCAGCTGATGCTCTTCTCGAGCCAGTTCTTGAGCTCTTTCTCGTTGCAGGTGAAACTTTTTCAAAAGAGGCAAATCGTGCTCGAGTTCTAGACCCTCGGTGTTGAACTGAGTACACTCTGTTTCTGTTTCACTCAATTGCGAACGCATCGACGAGGTAGATCGGCTGGGAGAAGACAAATTGAGCGATTCTATGTTTGTAGGTTTGTCTAGCTTGAAGAAATTATCTCGCGGAAGCTTATCGTGTTCATCGAAGAATTGAAGAGACGCAAATCCTTCTTCCAGATCGCTCGCACATTCAATTTGCTTGCCGACAGTTCGCCTCTCCTTTTCTAGCCCTTCAAATCCGTCAAGAAACTCCGACTCTTCAGCATCTAGCCTTTGCAAGTCCTTCTTAGTAAGCGTCTTATCCCAGTCCTCTCCCTCTCCCTCCTCCTCCTCCGGCAAAGTAGAAAGACGCGTTCGCAGTTTGGCATTCAGCTGTTCGCCCAAATCATAGTCCCAGCTGTCCTCTCTTTGTTGTTCTCGCATAAACCTCAAAAGATTTGTTTATGCGGTACGCGCACGTGACCGGCGTGCGGTGTAAGGATAGACTTAGTCATGTCGCAAATCGTAGCTGCAAGAGAGGGGAGGAGGGATTAAGATATGCGGTATTATGCAGCCATATGCAGCCATATGCAGTCTCATGCACGTGTTTCGGAACAGAGTGTAACAAAATGTGCGGTTGGAATTCTTCCCTCATGTCTTCTTTTACTGGCTGGAAGTTTCTGTAGTAAACTGGAGAAAATCCCGACAAAAGGCATCACCTACGGGAATGCCTCAAAGTAAGTTTGAGGCGGTGTGGTGAAAAAGCAACTCAACTGTGCCTTGACGCACGATTGTTTCTTTTTTTTCTTCCTGCGGGTACGTTTCGCGCACTGCCGATTGCCAGGGTATACCATACTGGTTCTGCTTAGGGTCTTCATCGTAAAGGGTCGGATTATAGTGAGGAAAAAATTTTTCCTGCCGAGATTATTTAATACCGCCTCTACGATCTAGTGACCCACCCATTTTATAACCCACTTGAAAACATCTCACAACGTATCTGAATTACGCATGCGCCTGCATAATTGCCCCCGACGGGAATTCTGGATTTATGCAGTGCAGACTCTTGTCTGTAGCTTCTAGGAATTAGATGACCGTAGTTTATTAATAGGCGATGTGCCGCTTCCGCCATCCATCAAATGACTCAAACAAACTCTAGTCTAGCTGTTCTCACAGCCAGGCTATCGTGGTTTCTGCTTAATAGGAAAAGTGGCGGAAACAACTACAACCTCTATTTAACAAAAGTGACCAGCCTATTAGGCAGTTCCCAGTTGCAGCCTTCCAACGTTGTTACTGCTTTGCATTACATCTTACGGGTGTCGGAATTCTCATCATATGGCTACAGAAAGCTTCTCAACAGGTTGACTTCTTCTCTTTTAGAAGAATCAACACAAGAGTCACTGTCTGCCGTTGATGATGCATACCTCACTATAACCACGTGTCTGATGATCAGCCAGAAAACTCTTAACGATTCGTGCTATACCCTTAAGACGTGGACCGAGCTGTCGGGAATAAACAGAAGCGTTCTTTTGAAGTGCGAGGTGAGTATCCTGAAAGCTCTGGATTTTAAAGTGGACTTTTCTCTAAAGGACTCGTTCCGTTTGTGGACCAAATGGCAGACTTTTTGTAATCAGTGTTGCAACAAGCTCGGTGTGGCCAAAACCGAAGTGGAGCTTACAAAGCGTTTGCCCGATACTAAAGATAGTACGAGAAAGAGACGGAAAAGTTCATTTTCATGCCCTTTAACACCTCCATCGTCATCTCCGTTGCAGGTGACTGGAGATTCCAAAAGACGTCGCATATCTTACCTTCAGCATGCACCGGGTTCCCACCAACCGGTGAGTTATACTCCGCAAAGCATGTCTCCGCTTTGGGTGCCCCCCAATTTGTCAAATTGCTCGATTCCCGATTGCAGGATGCCTCACCAAATGCCACTTGCCTCCCAGTTTCCTGTATGGGATCCTACGGCCGACTTTTCTTATATGTTCTGTCCGCCTCAGATGCAGGCTCCTCCTCCTCCTCCGGTGAATTACTACGCATACACCCGGTGAGTTTAATGATAATGAGAAATGACTTATATATAGTACGAAATGAGCATATTAGATACGATCGAAGAGAGCATAGCGGGAGTACTGTAGTAATGTGATAAAGTGACAAAGTGCCATCGATGGCTTCGAGCGTTGAACGTGGCTTTGTCAAGAAGACTTCCTCAGTAAAGGGAGGTGACTCGGTTGTAGACAAAGGGTCTTATAAGACCACCGTAATTATCTACCTGTCACCATCACCTAGGAAGGATCCTTCAAATTAATGAGGCTTAGCCTCAGAAGATTCAATAAGAAGGCTACTCTGCTGCTTATAGCGCTCCTTTGCAGATGCGATCACTGGAGCGAAGCGGAAGTGTGAGTTCAAAGTAGGGAAGTTCACAGTAGAGAAGTTTATATGCTCACTACTTGATAAGGTTGAGCTCACAACAAATTGTAGCTGTAGCGTCACTCCTCTATGGGAGTCTTTTCCATGTCAAAAAGGAGCACTTACATGTTATGTGCCCAAGCCTTCAAATTCAGTAAAGCAGCTCAAGGGTTATGCCTTTGTTGGTAGACAATAATGACTGGCTGCGATGAATATTGGAAGGGGCATGAGTCATATAGCGATCTACATAGAGTGTGGAGCAAGGCGGAACTCGTTTAGTCTCCTAGTCTTTTGATGATAAACGTCTATTGTTTTGAAGTGACAGCAACATATTTTGCCTCCCTCACAATTAGATGCTCAAAGGAGAATCCGAAGCGTAGGCTTAGAATAACATCAAGAATGGTGTGCGGGTGAATTGAACTGCAAATGAGATTGCATCGACAAATGACAAAATCGATCGATCTTGTCTACTTATTTTTTTAATGCCCTTCCATTAAACTGCTATACTTCGGTAACAACATAAGTACATAAAGCCCATAATAAATGCTGCTCATGACGAAGAACATCGACAACATTAAAAAAGTATTGTCTCACATGCGCCCCGGTTCATTTCAATCGTATCCTTCAATTTTGCCCAATAACCCTGCTAGTTTGTTGATCCATTTGCACGAATGCGGAGAGCCCAGAAACTTCCGTCGCCTATGGCGCAGGCGATGTCGATGGGTAGTTGGGAATTTCTGCGACATATATAGCCACAAGCCTCATGCCGACATTGAGAGCGTTGACTCCCCTTTTATCCTGCTTTGATTCAGTCTGGCCACGATAGAGACAGACACGGCTCCAAGATGGACGAAACCAAGCCAAACCTGCTGCTGAAACAGTCTCTCAATGTCTTTGAGCATCCCGCATGAGTGTATCACGTACTTTAAACCAACTGTCATCTTCTACAACTCCTGAAGATGCAAAGCATTCAAGCAGGCTCTCCTAGAATTGTTCCTGCAGCGTTCTGGCTTTGCCAGCGAAAATGGAGACACCCACATGTTTCCTGACGCTAACAATGCTGAACCTTATGACTTACCGACTACTTGACAACCTTTAATTGACCCTTGCAACAAGAAATTTTCATAGTGTTCACCAAGATGAGGATCTAGGTCTCACCCCCAGAAATGCCGCCCGTTCTCGTGCAAAGTCATCACTGTCGTACAGAGAAGCACTGCTTCTGCACTCCAAGATTCCCACATGATGTTTCTCTCTTCATTGTCCTTGAAGAGAACCTTATTTCTGCGAGACATTTCGGTATCTGTTTTTCTTCTTCACTCAACCATACTTCGGGCAGCATGTACAGTGATGATATTAGAAGTATCAAAAGCAATTTGGTCGTGCAACCTATTGGCAGGAGCCGAAAGCTTTCGCCCAGGATTGAGGATCTAGCGGGTAAATAGAATGGGTACCGAAGGCTACCCGCATAATTTTCACGCTTGACTTTCCATCTCGCGGTGAACCCTCTCTTTTCGGTGGTGATTTTTTCAAAGTGTGACAATACACCTTGTGCTTTCTCCCCTGGTGACATTCATGGGATTTCATTGTACCTAAAGAATAAGTTCGAAAAAGAGGTACGAATGCCTTGACTGGAATTGTCCATTACGAATGCGTGCCCGCAATTAGTCGAGGATAGAGGTTCAAAATAGGGGCAGCTGACTTGTACAAACTGGTGACCAAATGTCCTCTGCCAAAGTATCATCTATGTTGTGCTATGCGATTGAAATTAGCCATTCGCCCACCATATTTTTCGTCAAAGATTGACAAATATCTGCAATTCACATTACGTATCGCATTTCGCTGCCTTCCTCATCGATGCGAGAGCCAAGAGATCCGTTGTTGAAAGTGTTAACTAGATTAAATTCAACTGGCCAAGAGATTTCCTGGGCTTGACTGTAATCAATATGACAGAAACTAATCCGAGTTTGGTTGGGCTCTGGCCAGCTTTAATGGAAGGCTGACCAAGGCAAATGTGGGAGTAAAAACAAAAGCAAAGGCGTTTATAGCTAAATCGTCCTCCCACTCCCATCTTCCATCCGCCTAAGGCTTAATATCATTTTGAAGCTACTCTACAATAATCTGATGTAAGTTGGCAACATATTCTCTCATGAATCACCTCTATCCACTGGCAAGTTTAAGCGGAGCTGAACTTTAAGGTGTCATTGTAGGCTGATGCGGGTTGAAAAAAACCCTTTTGAGTGCATTTTGAAATTTCATGTCGTACAGGAGACGCCAAAGAGAAGGGGCCGGAGGCGTCAGGGGTCCCAACAGTGCTCTAACGGAGTTTCTCAGGGAACAAGGGATCAGTGCAGAAACTATTAGAAGACGCCACCAAGAACGAAGAGAGGTGGAGGAGGCTGAAGAACAAGCTCAAGAGCAGGATCAAGAGCAGGAAGAAGAGGAAGAGCTCGTTGCTGCGGCTGAAAGAAAGCGGAACGCTGCCGACGATTCCGATGAAGAGGTCTTGCTGACGGATAAAAATTTCTGCATAGATTGTGCTAGAGAATTTAAAATCACGGTATACTCCAAAAGAGTTGAAAGAGATGACAAAACAGGATACCTTTGTCCTGTTTGTACTCAGATCCAGGTTAAAAAGGAACGTTCCCAGAGGAAAAACCAGATGGAAGCCCGTAAAAAGAGAAAGAAGATGGCTGCTGCTTTGCTAGATCGACAGGAACTCAAACTCCCCTCTTTGCAGGATATGTGTATAAAGCTTATTTCTCAAAACATTGAGGATGTGGACGTTTTGGGTGATATCGGAATGATGAATATGAGGAAAATTAGCAGCATCTTGTCCAAGAATCGGTCTCTCAACGATAAAACCATGCTTTTATTTTTAGAAACTTCGCTAAAGGAGCTGGAATTTTGGGATTGCTCCAAGATCGATAGCGACTCTTTAAACAAAATTGCAGCCTTTTGTCCCAACGTGGAAAAGCTCACGCTTTCAATGTGTGGTCAGCTTCACAATGACAATTTGAAGTATTTCGCAACCCATTTGCAGAATCTCAAGTATATCGACTTTAACGGACCATTTCTGATAAACCAGGTGTGCTGGCAGGAGTTTTTCGAAACTGTGGGTCAAAGATTGGAAGGGTTCCGTATTGCCAATACTCACCGCTTTTCCAGTGAGTGTCTGGTGAGTCTTTTGGATAACTGTGGCGCCAGTTTGAAAGACTTGTCTCTTTCCAGGCTTGATGGGTTGGACGAAAAGAGTATATACGATATGATTCCTCATTATTTGACTAGTATAGTCCATTTGGAAATCTCTCATCCACACAAGGAGGATCTCATTGATGACCAGCTTCTCATTAGTATTCTTTCAAACAACGGAGAAACGCTAGAGAGCTTGGTTCTTGATGGGTGCAGCCACCTGTCGGATGAGTTTCTGGTCAACGGCATCAAGCCCTTTTGTGGGAACCTCAGAAAGCTCTCCTTGGGGTTGTTAGACCAGATTACCGATGACGGACTAGGAACCCTTTTCAGTGACTGGAATATCAATGACGGTTTGATGGAACTGTCTTTAAAAAGATGCGTTTCACTGACTGGTGTGTCTGTCTATAAGGCACTTAAACACTCATCGCAGACGCTTATACAGCTGGACCTGAACTCTGTGCATGGTTTGGATTTTGATTTCTTTGTGAAATGGACTCGCAACTTGCGGCTGCAACTTCTCACCTCTCTCGATTTGGGATTTGTGAGGAGCTGCGATGATCGCGTTCTTGCCATGCTGGGGCGGGTGTGTCCTAAGCTTACGATTATGGAGATATACGGGAACAATCGGTGTACGGGGAATGCAAATATTAGGCCTGGATTGCGGGTGATTGGAAGGGAGAGTGATAGTATATAGGAAGCTTTCTCGGTTTAGAATGCGACCACCTTACAAAAAAAACAAATGGTGTATGGAAGCATCGCTAGTGAAATATGCTAAACACAAACCCTTCACAGAATGCCCACACAATTATTTCATTCTCACTAACCCTTACCCCTTCCATGGGAGTGATTCATCCTAAATGACAGAGCTTTAACTTGTTAGAAATCAGAACAGCAAAGAAAATGACATGGATTGTGTACGGTGGTACGCAAGCATATCATATAGCTCCGTGTGCTAGAGACGCTGTTACTATCAATATAGCCTAGGCATAAGCCTAGATAAGTGTACTAGGTGGGATAATATGTAGTCATAAAAGGTAGGGTAGTAGCTCGCATATGACATCCCGTTATATAATTCGAATTATCCTTTCAGACCAGTACCCTCAACCCGACGGCTTGTGATCTGCTGTATAATGGCCTAACTCTACGAATGCAAAAATATTTGAGACATATAAAAAGCGATATGTTGACCATGGAAACGATAATTCCCCCTTTATCGAAAGCGAAAGAAAACCTGCATCGTAGAGATACGAGCGTCAAGACAACTACTAGCCCACCCTTCTTCCTCCTCTGGAGATTTCTCTCTACCACTTTTTCGTGTGAGTGGATCGCGTATTCCAGACCCCTCGGATGTAGTCGATGAACAAGAACAGCTATCACATTCAGATATATAATGTCAGCGATAACTAACAGTTATAGCTTTAATAAATCCAATCAGTCACTCCGCAAGGTCGGTGGAGAAGATCCAAGGCTACAAGCCCGACTTTCCAGGAAGAAGATAGCTCTTCCCAAGAAATGATCCGAGCATTCTCTGTGAGAGATAAGACTATATATTGGTATACACTCTAGCTTCTCTATGCAATATGATATAATCACACATTGTGAAAAGTTATTCAAGTGTGTGATATCCAGTTACTTTACCGAATAATAAATTGTGACTGCCCTAACATCCGGGATTGAGTCCGTGAGACTCTCCCCAAAAAGGTCAAACATCTCTTATCCTCTCATGCATAAGCCCAACAATTATGCCCCACTGCTAGTGCAAGATAATGCAGGAATATGCATGCATATGCAGTAGACAGCATACAACAGATGTTATTTGAGGAGTTAAGGTCCACCTACCGATCACCCCAAGGTCTATAAAGCCTTTGCTGCATTGGTCAACCACGAGCCTCCTGTGGGTGATGTTCTAGTCGAACTATTAAGCTGAACACTGGATATTCATTTATTCAGCTTATTGCCATTTATGCCAACTTGCATATTGCGCGGCGGCTGGGCAACGCCTCATTTCCGGATGATTGGCAGTGAGACAGTTCTATTACGTTCTGGACTCCCTCAGATTATGCGCTATCTTGCATAGATCAGTAGGAATGGCAGCAGACGGCTTGGTAGGTATAAAGGAGCGAGTTTGTCCACTGATCAAGATATATTGACTGACTCTGCAAACACTTACAAGAACTCAACAAGGATTGAAACAATCAGGCTACTTACAATCAGTGATTAATACCAGCTCACATCGGTCATAACACAGAGTAAGAGAACTTATTCGTTGTTCACCAATCACCGGTTAAGGAATAAAACTCTGACAGTTTGGAACAACTCTGCTCAAGCTTTGTTGGAAGGTATTAAATGATCTCATTTACACCCACGTTTAATTGAGGAGCATATCAAAATGGTAAGACGCATTGCTGCCCAAGATCCTAGCCCTTTGGAGGCACTTATCCCACAACAGTCAAGATATATACTGCTGATGCATTTAACCAGGCTCAGAAGGCGTTAACATTCAAACTCCCCGCGATCCTCTTTCAACCTCCGGGTCCTGAAAAACTATCTCTCCAATCATCAAACCTCAGCTTTAAACTTCGGTTAGTTTCTTATATCTCCTCGAGCATCCACCGTAGGCTGTCCCTCGGAGAGACATCCACGAGTTCTCTGAAGTTTACCGACCGGCTTCGAAATTGAGGGAGCAAAGACCTTCACCGAGTCTTCTCAACTGTGGACCTAGCTGAAAGAAAAAGAGCGAGTGCCGGAGGCCCCCACTGCTCACTCGTCAGAACAGGCGTTCTAGATGAAGCCATTCCGTCATCAGTGCATGAACGTGCATGTCGTTCGTGCACGTCGCAGTATGAATTATACCTGCTTTTTATCAATTGTCGTAGTTGACGGCCAGTCTCGCTGTGTACCACCTCTGTTTTGTGATGAGTTGTGGACCCTTAAAATAGACATTTATTATTCAGAGTTTGCTGATTCTTCATGGGTCTTTCAGTGATCTAAAGAACCTGCGCATGGCTCTGTTTGAAACGGTTACCCAGTTGAGGAAAGAGGAGTCGAGAATCAGAAGATGGAGAGATCAGTAGGTGATGAAGAAAAGAATCGCAGACTAGGCGAATTATATTTTTGATCGCTCTGCTTTGTTCTTCATTCTCCTTCTATACTCTTTGCATGCTATGTTATGTGATCATATATGAACATCCTAGACATCGTTGTCTGCCATATTTTATACTATTAGCTCCTAATCTTACGCTTTGTCGCAAAAACAACTTCGCTGGCCGCACAGCTTAGTTGGACATACCCAAAGAGCTCTTGCTCTTCTGTGTATTTAGGCGCTGTATTAAGTCTTCTTACGATGAGAATCATGTCTCACTCAATTGAAAAACTCACATGAGCGTCATTCTGAGGGCACTTGAACAATTTCCACAAATAAAAGGCTAATTG
The DNA here is from genome assembly GCA_030567395.1 of Citeromyces hawaiiensis. Lineage (NCBI taxonomy): Eukaryota > Fungi > Ascomycota > Pichiomycetes > Pichiales > Pichiaceae > Citeromyces > Citeromyces hawaiiensis. The sequence continues at coordinate 16,100 of JAJLSF010000009.1, forward strand.
CAGAAACTTATCTATCCCTGCACCGCCATGGACCTCAGACTACCCGTAACTTACATCCCTCAAAATGAGGGATCTGAGACGTTTCTCGAGGCCAGTTTCGTTCAGGACTACCCCGAGTGGGAGCCGACACGTCTTGTTATTGACTCAAACCCAAACGATATGGCTTCGTGGGACCGGCTGATCGAAATGATGGAAGATCTGGTGGCGGTGAATCCCAACATGAGCCAGGAGATGAAAGCCTTGGTAAAGGAGAATTTCGAGGAGCTTTTGACGAGGTTTCCTCTTTTTTTCGGCTATTGGAAGAAATATGTGGCGGTAGTTTACCAACTTGAAGGGCTTGACTCATCGATAAAAGTACTCTCGCGCTCTGTAAGCTCGTTTCCCAACTCTCTAGATCTGTGGATGGACTATCTATCTGCACTTGTAGCCAATAGGTCCAGCGAGAAGGTGATGATAAAGGAAAGCTTTGAAAAAGCGGTAGCTCAGTGCGGAAGACATTTTCTGTCTCATCCTTTATGGGACAAGTACTTGGAATGGACTTCCATTGAAAACGGAGAATCTAACTCTTATATGGATATCCTTTTGCGAGTTATAAGGCTACCTCTGCATCAGTACGCGAAATACTTTACGAAATTCTATGAGCTGAAGCCCAGCTTTGGTAAAGATGATCTTGTTACGCCAGAAGAGTTTGCCAAGACAGCCACACAACTTTACAACAAGCAAGACGGCTTAAGCGACGCGGAAATAGATCATACTTTAGACACCTTCTTTTTAGCCGTGTTCAATAACACGCAAAGGCTCACTACAGAAAGATGGCCTTTTGAAGCGGCCATTGTGACCAATTTCTTCAACCTCGAGCCTGTTCCTCAGGAAGAGATTGACAATTGGATCAAGTACCTTGACTTTGAGGAATCTCAAAACGACAATCTTCAAACCAAAGCCCTCTACGAAAGGTGTCTGGTTCCGTGTGCGCTCTACGAGAGCCTCTGGATCAAGTATCTTTCATTTCTGCGGAACTCGGACTCTTCTGATATCTTAAGTGCATTCCACAGAGCTTGCAATGTATATGTGCCTGTGGATGAGCTTGAAGTGAGGTTCAAGTATTCCAGGTTTGCTAAAACCGTGATTAAAAACATGGATCTCGCTCGCGAGATACTGTTCAACTGTTGTACTCTGAACTCCAACTCTTTTGAACCGTTTGTTAAAGCTCTTGAACTTGAACGATCGATTTTGGGCAACGATGAATGGGAAAAACAGCTGATTTCTCTTGTGGAGAAGCAGCTGAACTCGGAAACAGAATCCAAAAGACAGAAAACTGATACATCTTTAAGCGAGGGACTCCTTCAGTTGGAGCAGCTCATATCACCAAAGACCCTGGGTGTGGTGGCAGCTGTTCTAGCCAAGCATTTGTGGGTTCACAGAAAAAATGTGGGAAAGGCTAGAGAGATTTTCCAGCAGTACTGCAACCAAGAGCAGTTCAAAAGCTGCGAACCGTTCTGGTTGTGGTACCTCAAGCTGGAGCTTTCTCAGCACAACAAGACCGGGGTTCTCTCTATTATAAACTATGTCAAGGTGCAATCGTATCTGCCAACCACCACAATCAACAGCATGCTTAAAACACACTACGAGTTCATGTGGAGACACTCGTCGGCTAAAGACATGGCCAAATATAAAAAAGAGTATATAAAGATTATGTTGGAGACAGATAGAGAAACTGGGTTTAGCCAGAAGTTGTTTGCGAAACTGAGAGTATCAGAGACTCAGGATGAAGAGTCGGTGAATAAAAGGTTGTCGAGGGAAAATGGGCATCCCGGCATATTCGGCGAGCCCAGACCGATGATTACCAACAGAATCGATCATCTGGAGCCGCTGTTTCAAAAAGAGCAAAAGTTTTATCCGCTTCCGTCGTTTAAAAATGTGGAAAAGGCTGCTCTTCCCGTTAGGTATCCCAAACCGGAAAAGATGAGTTGAAGGCCACTCCATGAACGGTCCGGGAATTAATGCGCAGCGGGTAGCTCTGCATAAATCTGCATGCAGGTCCCCTTAAACTTAATGGGAGCAGTCTTCTCCAACTTGTTTGCATAGTTTGCAGCCTTTTGGCTTTCACGTGATCTTATCGATGACCAGCAATCAGAACTTTCAGGGAAGGCCGCTGCCTGAATGGGTGATGGTATATGTCTGCTTGGAAAATAAAGCTTCTCCATTAGACGATAGACCATTGCATTAAACTCGATTGACGCGGGAAATATAACCAAACACGTTTAAAAGAATCAGTTTCAGAGTCAAAGAAGAGTTTGCTTGGTTTCGTCTCACTTGGAGCCGTCCTTTGCTCTATCATGAAGCTGATCAACGTAGGGTTGACTGAAAATTAATTGTCTACATGTTCTATGTCGCAGAACCTTTAACGTATCCGTCGACGTTTTCACATTCGTAAAGTTGGGTTGATATACAGCCTCTGCTAGAGTATCACGGAAGAGAGGTTTCTGGAACCGGTCGTCTTTGATACTGTCGATTAAATTTACGTCTGCTGTTGATGGAATCGACGCATCTGAGTCACTAGTGGAGAATTGTGCTGGAGATGACGCTTTGGCCATGATTATGTCTGTAAAGTCTTTGACAACATATTTTCGCAGCACCTGATGCTAGATTAAATTACTTGTACGTGTTCTCAAAAGGTCTGGTTGTCTTGGAATTGAATCAGGAGGTGGAGGCAAGTAGTAATGGGGTGGATGAGGTGACTGCGAATTTATAGCGCATTACACCCATACACCACCAGACGCGTTACACTATTGTTATACTGCTATGGTTTCTCCTAAGCTTCTGCTTCGTCGCCATTACCCTGGAACGTTACTGATTTGGTCACTTCTAGAATGAGCTACCCAGTAGGGCCTGGCCATTTGGCTGATAGCCCAGCTCCGGCTGGCGTCACTTTCTTTCAAAATGAATACCGCCTGGTGACGAAATCAATCAATACCACCTGTCGAGCTGTCGACGAAACTTTCCTAATCTCTCAAGTGCCTCAGTCTTCTGGATCAGAGCAAGAACTCCCTCAAAGAAGGATTTAAATCAGCCTATTAGTTTTGTCATGCACAGATGCATCCTCTTGCATATAGCCCGATTGAGTCAAATCATCCGGTGACTCATCATGACAGTATCCCAGCCGGCACAAGTTCACTTTGGACAGAGGAAGACTGTAGGTGAAATACCGCTTCAAACGGTACAAAGCTCCGAGAGGTCAACTCCTGAGCCTCTATCGGAGGAAGACGAAGAAGGAGACTTCCCAGAAGGAGGATTAGAATCTTGGCTCGTTGTGCTTGGATCTTTTCTTGGGCTCATTGCGGACTATGGACTACCCAATTCTCTCGGGGCCATAGAAGCTTATGTATCTACTAATCAGCTGGCCAATGTATCGACGACAGCTGTTTCGTGGGTTTTCTCCATATATCTGTTTCTTCAGTATGGTATGGGTATTTTAAGCGGGGCCGCTTTCGACTCTTATGGCGCGAGAGGTCCCCTAATTGCAGGAACAATTTTATTCTGTGGGGGCATTTTCGCTACGGCAAACTCTTCCAATTTGTATCAGTTCATTCTGGCATTCGGGGTTTGTACAGGATGTGGATCTGCTGTGGCGATGACTCCGCTTGTTTCATGCGTAGCTCACTGGTTTCTGAAGAAAAGAGCGGCAGCAGCTTCTATGTCGACTATGGGTGGATCTCTTGGTGGAATTATTTTCCCACTCATGCTGCGTAAACTTTACACTCAAGTCGGATGGGTTTGGGCAATTCGAATCCTTGGATTTATATGTTTGGGGCTACTCACACCTTCTATTTTCCTTACAAAGGCTCGACCTTCAAAGTTGAAACCTCCCAAATTGCCAAAAGACTCCTCTTGGTATTTGGCGGCATTGCATCTTCTCAGAGAGTCTGTCGACTTTAAAGCTTTCAAAGACTTACGGTATGCGTTTTTGTGTATTGGAGTTACAGGTCTGGAATGTGCTCTTTATACCTTGTCGACATATCTTTCCTCTTTAGCCCTCGCCAACGGCTCGTCTGAATCGTCAGCCTATCTTTTACTTACAGTCTTGAACGCATGCGCCATGCCGGGGAGATGGGTAACTGGTCTTTTGGCTGACATCTATGGACGGTTCAACCTTATGCTGGTGATGAGTTTTTCATCTATGATTGTACTTTTGGTTTTCCTTATTCCATTCGGGAGCTCGGAAACAATGAGGTTTATATTCTCAGCTTTCTATGGTTTCTTTACAGGTGCCATTCTTTCTCTTTCACCTGTCTGCTGTGGACAAATTTCCAGAACCTCTGATTTTGGGAAAAGGTTCAGCACCATGTACTGTTTTGTCTCCTTTGCCAACTTGATCTCTATGCCCATTGGTGGAGCCATTGTCGGTGATCGGTCTGCTGAAGGGTATCGCAACTTGTTGATATATATTGTGGGGCTGCATGTGCTTTCCATTATTGGGTGGACTGCCAGTAGGTATCGCAGTGTGGGATGGAGAATGGGTGTAAAGATTTGAGCCGTGGTAGCGATATAATCGGGGACCTCATCGACAGCTCTCTCTCTGAAGGTGTGCATGTGCAATAAGTTTCACAAGTAGCCCATGCAAACATACATCGTCTGCTCTCTTAACGGTTGAATGGGCTCAAAAAGGTTGGAACAATCACAGACGGGATGTTACAGACGAGCACAGTCATTTTTCTAGGCAAGCCGCTCTCATTCAGTCACTGGAAGCTTTTCGATGGTTTTCAGATCATGCTGTCAAGCAGAACCGAGCGTTAAAAGTTGGGTCGAATGAGCCAAGCGATCAAGGTTATTCTTTCAAGAATATTTTATGCATTTTCTTGCTCATCAAAGAGCTCAACACGTTGAAAGGCAGGTAGGTCGGACAAGGTGTAAAGATTGTCACGCCTAGAGCGTAAGGTCTTTTCAAAGTTCTCCTTGTGGCGCCGATACTCTGTGGACGGTAAAATGACATGATTATGAATCAGAAAAGGACATTTCCGCACAAACAATTTCCTTTCACTGATATCACGGGTCTCTCGGTATTATGCACCTGCCTAACGCAGTCTACTCCTAGGTTCATCAGCCCACCCAGTTGTCTGTTTATCTGAATCGAAAGGTTCTTATGGCGCATCGGTCTCAAGCTTATGTCGAGATACACTGCGTGGAGTAAACAGCCTTTGTCAATCAACAGAGCGTCTCAGTGATAGGATGTTTTGACCCAAATGTAGATCCTCTCAATTGGTGGCCTCACTTATTATGATAGAAAGAGCAGAGGGAGTTCACTAATTGAACTCAAGCGAGAAGGAAACGAACACCATGCAATACAAACCAAAATGTACATGATTAGAGGAACCCAAGAAGCAATTTTCTGGCTGATGTCTTACAGATGTGTAAACATCGAGTTTTGATCGGTGGGAATGTACCTATTAAGAGGTACACTCGACTTTTGTCTCATTGAGTGCCTCCTCTCTTTCATGATGAGTTTTCCTGAAAAGTGTGACAATAGACCTTTAGGAGTCTAGGACATTTGTGTCTTTCCGTGATGCTCTAAAGGGGACAATGAGGATCTTCTTTTGAAGAGGTATGCGTGGCTATGGTTCATGAAAGGTTCAAGAATGGAAACGCAATCAAGGAGGGAATGAAGGTTCAGAAAAGCGGCAGCTGACTTTAAGCCAACAGACAAATTAGACACTTTATGTTCTACATCCCTGGAAATTATCGTCAGACTTCAAGACTTTACACAAGAGATAAAGTCAACCTATAAAGGAAGTTAAATACGCTGCTGGCTGTTTGACATAAACTCACCTTCCTAGGGAGAGCTCTACCCATTTTTGCTGAGTATTTTGAGACCCACCACTGCATTTCCGCTGGATAACAGAGCTGACTTTAGTTAATTCGCAATCACAACACAATACTCGGATACAGTATCCTCACCACCACATTTTGTGGCACACAAATCGACGATATGCCTTTGAGATCTCTCAACCTCGAACGGCTGAAGGTCGTTACTCCAGCGAAAGGAGCTGAGAGAAACTGGTACAGCTTGACTCATCTCAAGGTACTTCAATCAACAACCTAATCACCTTTTTAGAGATGCCAATGATATGCCATGATTGGTCAATATAAGACAACACATGTACGTTATGGGATATAGGGGTATTTTGTATTGAGTTGAAGGTAATAGGGCTGTGGCTAGTGTTCTGGGCTGGTCCTACTCGATATATATAGTGTGGCGTAATTCAATTTGTGCCCAGCATATGCTCTTGTTACTAAGCGTGCCCCTGCCCTTGCCCATTGACCATTGCCCTCTGCCTGATCTTGTTTTAAATTCCCTGGAAAAAATGCCGAAACGCACTCAAATTGGCCCCGCTAAAAAAGACAAATGCAAATTGTATTCAAAGACTTCAAGAAAAATCAACTCGTGATAGACGTCGAACCACAGGATCTTGTAAGTAGATATTTATCCTCTGCCTAACGGAAAGGTTTCAGCGGTAAAGGAGAAATTTGCCACTGCCAAAGAGTGCGAGCCGACGCAAGTCAAATTTGTGTATTCTGGTGAGTATGCAGTTCCCTCTTCTCTAACTTTTAGGTAAAGTGCTTCAGGATGATAAGGCGGTAGAGTCGTACAAGATTAAGGAGTCGGATCAGGTGATTTACATGATTTCGAAACCGAAAAAGGCGACACCGCCAGCCCAGCCTGTTCAGTCTCAGTCTGTTCCACCGGCTCAGCCACAGCCACCTCAGTTGCAGCCACCTCAGTCACAGCAGCCGGTTGTGGCTCAGCCACCTGAAAGCCAGAGCTTTAACGAGTCCACATTCGCCGTTGGTCAGTCGAGAGAGGCCGCCATTTCCAACATTATGGAGATGGGTTACGAGCGGCCTCAAGTGGAGGCTGCTTTGAGAGCCGCTTTCAACAATCCAGACAGAGCGGTTGAGTATCTCTTGACGGGGATCCCCGAGAGATCTCAAGAGACTCCTCAACAAGAACCCGCTCAAGAAAGTGAGCCAACGCAACCTTCAACACAACAAACAAGTCAATCGGAAGGAAACCTCTTTGAGGCTGCTGCTGCCGCACAGGCCTCTGATGAGGGAACCGCCACTTCTGAAGGCGACCAGATGGCTCAATTACGAGAGCTGGTTCAAAACAACCCGGAAATGTTGGAAGCGTTTCTACAACAACTCGCTGCTTCGAACCCGCAGCTCGGCGAGTTGATCCAGGAAAACCCAGAAGAGTTTGTAAGACTCATGTTGCAAGGCGCGCCAGAAGGTGCCGATTTCTTGAACGAAGGCGAAGGCTCTGAAGAAGGCGCAGTTAGAGTCGAGATTTCTCCAGATGAGGAGTCCGCTATAAACAGATTATGCGAGCTCGGATTCGATAGAAATCTGGTTATTCAGGTCTACTTTGCCTGTGATAAGAATGAGGAGATGACTGCCAATCTGTTGTTGAGTGAGCATATGGAGGATTAGGGGAGGTTTGTTATTTGTAATGCACATATTTACAATCTTTTTACAATCTTTGGAGCGAAGCGGAAAAGATTGTTGAAGGTGATTTATTTAGTCCATTTTTTGTCTTTTGCCCTGCCCTTTGCCTTTGCCTTTGTCTTTTGCCCTTTGTCCTGTGGCCGTTGCCCTGTGCCCGGTGCCCTGTGCCCTGTGCCTTATGCCCTATGCCCTATGCCCTATGGCTGTCAATATACCTCTGATAAAAAGGCATGACTTAACAAAGACACGAAAAGTTGGCCTCTTTGAACTTCCCTAATACATGCTACCCTCGTTGGCCCGTTTCGAATTGTAGGGAGAAAAATACAGATTCATACTCTTTTTAGGAACGAGAGCTCATAACAAATATGCTTTCTCTGTGCATCCAGGTGCGATTTTCTGAATTGTACAAAATCTCGCTAGTGAACCAGAGTGATTCCCTGCCTGAAGTGGCTTTTCCGGCACTTAAAGGCGCCTACTAGCCGATATCAAGGCTCTTGCTGATCTAGATCCAGATCTCACGGCCGGAGGGCCTTTGATGTATTCTAGTTAAAAATTCGTTTGGTGAACCAAAGTTGGGGTTTGAACAATAAACTTAGAACGTGCCGTAAGTTCACACACACATCAAGTCACCAGCAGACGACTTTTGCAGTCTCGCAGGTTTCTCAGGAATCAAGTCATTTGCAGAAGTTGATTTCTCGTCAGATCTGCTACGGCAGACGTAATGGAATAATCGACACTTCAGCTTCAATGCACTGAATTATCTCATAAAGGTGCGTTTCCTTAATAATTTCGATATATCGCCATCATTGTCCTCATTTCCAAGCAGGTTATAGCGAGCTTGATACCTTTCATAGCGACTCAAGTCTCAGGTTAGCTCTTTGCCGGTTTTGATGCAGTTGTGTTTAAATAACCAATCTAGACAGCCCATCAAGTTGATTATAAGCTATCGAGAGAGAAAACCTCTTCAAGCCACGCATCGTATATCGCCAGTGGCTCAGCTACAGTGAAAGTGGCTTTGCCTTGCCAAACATCAGCCCTCTCAGGGGGTTCTACGAAGGTATTGGAGAAACAAAGACAGCGAGTGTAAATCTTTATGAAGTACATCTGACTTACGTGGATCTCTGCCGTTCCTCGTAGTAGCTTCATCCTCTGCTCGGACGAGATGCTCTGTAAGGAAACAACCAATGGTACGAATATTCACAGCGAATGATTGCTAAAACGTCTGCTAGTTCGTTCTGCTTCAACACGTAAACCGGTGTATCAATATAAGCTTTAGACACTTTCAGCCGCAAAATACATACGCACTGCGATCAATACGGCGGTCAAGTCCGACGCTCGAGATAAGCCTGCATGCAGGATGCTGCTGCATAACGCATAACTGATGTCTTTACCCGTTCGGGTTACAAAATAGCACAGTGATAACTAAGCGAGAAACTCGTTTGGGATAAGAAATAGCACAGAAACTTCTCCTTTATGCCTACTATGCCTGACAGCTGCATCTTCTCCTTTGCCCAACGAATGATTAAGTCTAGAGGGCCCAACAGAGTCCTGCATGGGTCACCGTCACATCATTATCAATAGCACGTTGACTCTTCTCAAACTCTGTCTGTCTTGCATATATTGCAAGCACAAGGTCTTATCCACTCTTTGGGTGATCTCTGTAGAATACCACCCTAAATATCTCGAGTGTGATATACAATATCACCCGCAGGAGAGTCGGCCTCTGGGACGGTCATGTTGCAACCTGTTGGAAAAAACGTTCTAGACAAAGCCATTCCGTCATCCGTGCATGAAGGTGCATATCGTTCATGTACATCAAATGCACGGTCATGCACGTTCATGTACGTCGCACAGTAAATAGCGTTTGTACGTCACTTGGAGTGAGTCCAAATATACCTTAAAGCCACCATACTTGCTTTATCAAAAGTGAGCACAGGGCCGGTCCGTGACTGTTGTACCTGGCCCTTCCAAGAAATAGGCGGCACCTACTCTTTTTCCCCTTCTTGGCCTTGCGATTCTGTTGACGAAAAGTCGAAAGGTTACTTGTCATTGAACCATTTAAGGAGGATCGGCTAGCACCCCCCATCATAGACACCGATTGTGTGGCACTGAAAATCTACTGATAAAACTCCGGAGAGCAAAAAAGGATAAAACTACTCCTTCTCTCATACACAATCTCATTCCTATATAAGACCAGTAAACGTCTCCACAACTTTATGCTGCGCTACTTCCGCTTCACTAAGTGGCTTATTACCTGGCCTTACAACTACACAGCTTCTCATGCCGATAGAGAGAGCTGCGTCCACCTCTGCCACGTTATCACTTAAAAACAAGACACAAAGAGGGTCACACTGCAGTTTCTCGCAGATGGCTATATAGCTCTCTCCCAAAGACTTTGGTCCAGTATTTACAGTATCAAAGTAAGAAGTGATGAGGTGATTCACATTAGAAACGCCCTCATCGGTCTCAACACTTCCAAAAAGCAGCTTTTGAGCCTTTACGCTTCCGGAAGAGTAGATACTGACCCCTTTCTCCAACCTCAAAGACCATTTTTCCATCTCTGCTAATGCGTCCTTATAAACCGGTGCCACAATCTTTCCCTCTTTGTAGCCGCTTTCCCATACATAACCCTGGAACTGTTTCAGCACGGGATCTTTCACGTCATTGGCTACAAGTGTTTCGATGTGCGCAGCCAAATGCCCATAGTGGTGGGTTTTTTCAAGAGGAAAGTTGCCCAAAATGCCACTCAATCCTTCGCTCCCAGCGATAGGAAATTCTACGTTTTTGAGCACATGAGGATACTCGTTGAGGAAAAACGGGTAGAGTTCATCTTTTACAAATGAAATCGGGCAAACGGTCCCCTCAATGTCTAACAGGACAGCTTTGATCTGTGATGAGGGAAGCATCCTTACATTTTGAGTGCAAAGGGAATGGGTTATTAATGGGTGGATCAACTTGTGTAGATATGGTATTTTGTTGTAGATGGAACTCGTGATATTAGCCCGAGGGGGGAGAGCGGCGAAGTTTCATAGCGTGAGTTTCGAAGAAAGAAGGAAGGAATACGCGAAGTTCCAACAGAGCTTATAGATAAGATCAGCAGAGAAGTCAAGCGAGGTGGTCAAGCGGTGATCAAGCAGCTGCTCAAATCAGCAGGAATAAACGTTGATAGCGTAGTTCCCAGCACCAGAGATGCTAACGGCTTCAAGTTTAGGATATATTAGATGCTCAAGTCTTTTCGATGATCTCGATAGAATAAAGATTACTGTCAATTAGGCTGAACAGAAACAAGACTCTCCTCATCTAAACCGTGGTCGTGCCAATCAGCTATTGCCTGCGGCACAGAAAAATAATATCACTTCATGTATGCTTAAAGGGCTCACGACTATTAGCAGTACTTGAGATCATTATTGATTGAATCAAAGCATCTGATTTTTGACAAGTTTAAATGAAAAAATATATTCGGTTCAATGACTACTGAAGCGACATCTACCGGACTCAAAAGTGAGCATGAGGTCTACCGCTATCGGCCAATTTTTCGCCGGCGTGCATAAATCAGCTCGTATGGCACAGTGGTAGCGCGTCAGATTGCAAATCTGTTGGTCCCCAGTTCGAACCTGGGTGCGAGCTTTTTTTTACCTACCTTCAACAGTGCGGCTTCAACCATGTAGAGCTCAATTTTGTTGACAAAGTGTGGAAAATGATAAAAACCGTGTCACTGTTGTTGTATGAAAGGTCTAGGCTGTGGCATAAAGTCAAATTGAGCCCTCTATATGTGTCCTTGAGTGCAAAGAGAAACAAATAAAACGGAAAACAGAAGAAAAGTAGTCTGCAAGACCGTCCTCGATCTGATCTCTTGGGTCTCCGGGAAATCTGAGGAAAGCGGAACGTTCACTCAGTAGAGTGGCGACCGACCAAGAAGCTTCAGACAAGAGATTAAAAGAGTTCAAGCGAGTTTTCACACTAACCAAACGTGGTAGAAAGCAGTCTTTTGGGGAAGTAGTTACTGGCTGGAAAATTTCAGCTTTAAGGGCTCACATGCGGCGTAAATACTTCCAAATGCGACTCTTCTATACCCTAAACCATATTTATTAGACAATATATATCCCAATTAGGGTTTATGCCAGCCCTAAAAGTTTCATTGCATAGCTCGTCTAATATACTTTTTCATGGATACATCTGAAACCAGACCTGGGTATGGTATACTGTAGGCTCGAAATGCACATATTTTGCTCTAATTTTATCGTAGTTTAAATCTCAAAAACCTTTCCACCCGATTACCGATCGCATCTGGCCGTTCGTGATTCTCATTAGAAAGGGATGAACGAATCACATTTCCTTTTCGCTCGAACCAAGTTGTAACTGAGAAGCGTCTTTATCCTTTGATAATGTCCATGGGGATCCAACAGCTCACTGTACACTACTATGGACATTATGTAGTGATTTCAACACGCCAAGGGCTAGACCACTAGTTCCATCAGTCCCGCTAAACATAGCTCTCCTGCCTTCTTCGTCTACCTACGACTCGTTCTTCAACGCTTTTGTGAACCCTCTCAGCTGAGTGCCTTCTCTAGCCACCTCACCAGACTGTGGGCTTAAACAAAATCAAATGCACTCAACTACACACTACCACCAGCTGCTTCTAATTCTTTTCAAATACTTGCGCCCGCCTGTAGCTTTGACATCATTTTCGTCGTCTCCCTCGTCTCCCGAGTAGTACTTGACATCCTTACTGACATCGCTAGAACAATCATCATCGCTCTCGTCGGTGCTGTACTCAAAGTGAGAGTCGTAGGCTGTTCTAGGGTCGAATGCGATCTCGCCATCAGAAGTATCGAGCGGGTCCACTTTTGCCGACTTGAGCTCGTGGAACTCATCCTTCATCTTTTGCGAATTGGCAGCCAGCTGCTGTTTGAGTTTCTTTCTTCCGTTTTCGATGGCGCGCTCAATTTTCAGACGATTCTTGATGAACAAGATCTTGGGGAAGGCGCTATTTTGGCCGCTTTGGATCATCTCACTCAGCCGATCACGTGTAGGGTCGCTCAAGATGTAGTAGAGATCGCTCAGCTTGACTTTGGGCCACAGCGTGATGGTTCCGCTAAACCTCTGAAGCCACACGTTGGACCAGTCCTGATTCATAAAGTGCGGCAAGAGGTCCAGCTCCTTCATGAGTTTAAGCCACTTGCGGATTTCCAGCTTGATCAGGTTCTCCAAAGCGGTTCCCAGGAACCCGCCTCTCAGTCCAGATACTCCGTGACGGCGCGAAACCGGTCTGCCGACAGAGCCCTTGGGCGCAAAGAAAAACAGCGAGATGTGCGGGTTCACCTGCGACACGATGGAGAACTTTGTGTTGTAATACATGTTGAGCGAGTCTACAGGGATATCTGTTCTCAAGGAACCATCTCTCCATTTACTGCCAAAGGAAAAGGGAGAGATGGAGCCGTCTCTGTTCTTCATCATCAGAACGACAGGGTTCAAAATGCCCGGAACGGCAGAACTGGCCAGCAGACTGGACCAAATCACGCAGTTGGGCGATGTGATGTTGTTACACAGAATGACAGGAGAATGCGGATCTGCAGGAACCGTCGATACGTTGAGGTATTTCCCCGTTCTTTGAAACGCTTCTTGGAAAGTTAGGCCTCCCAGAGTAAACCAGCTACACTTTCTTGCCCAATCGACCGAGCTGAAACGAGCTCCTGTCTTTCTCCAACGCGGGAACCACACGGAGACGGGTTCCTCGCAAGCTGTGATTTTATCCGCCAGTTGTGGGTTAATGAGCTGTTTTAGTTCTTCGTTAGTTCTAGTGGCGGCCAAAGCTGCAACAACACCACCGCCACTGGTCCCGGAGATCACCTTGGGCAAACAATCGTTGTCGATGAGAGCTTTGATGATCCCGAAATGGTTATAAGCGAAACATGCTCCTCCGGAAAGACACAAAGCGGTTTTCCCGAAATTTTTCGCTACAATTCGATAAAAGAGCCTCTTTTCAGCCAAACTAACACGGTCAGAAGAGGCCAAGTAATCCAGCGATTTCACAACTTCGTCAATGTACTTTTCAATGATATCTTTGGACCCATAGTAGGACTGGGAGTACATGACTGGGTTTTCAGATCCTGCGAAATTAGATTTCAAACAATTTTGTAAAGCAATCAGTAAATCCTCATCTTTTCCATCATTTCTCAGTTTAGGAAGCTCCCGCACAATCTTGCGTAGCGTCTTCCAGTCGTAGTAGTAAAACTTGTCCTCCCTTTTCCATTTGTCAAACCCGAGGTACCTGTCAAGCGCCTTTGCATTTTTAACCCACTCGCTGTAGGATTTCGACTTGCGCAGCTTTTCACGTAAAGCTTTCCGTTCACCGCGCCACGCGATGCCCCATTCGGAAAACGCCACAAATAGCCGGATCCCCAAATACGCCATGAAAAGTATGGTGATCCACCCGCCAATGAGTCCCAACAGGGGCCATCTCAAGATATGGAACGTGAAGCCGCCTCTAAACATGTTTTTGTAGTGGTTCAAAGAGGACTTGCTCTTTTTCGACCCCTTTGCCCGCAGTCTTTTGTGAACGGGAAGCCAGTCGTGCGTAGAAGAGATGTGCTCCACGTTGCCCGCCGATTTCCGGCGCTGCTGAGAGATCGTTTCGGTGGGCCCGCCCCATGTGTCTACTGTGTTGTATTTGTCGTCTTCAAACTCGAGCGCGTCTGCAAACGATTGGATGTCTGGCGTTAGGAAGCTTTTTGAGTAACGTACGATCTTCGTTGATGTATGTGGAATCGTGTTCCTTTTCACGGAGTGATGCCATGGTGAGTGGTGTATGGTTGGCGATAGAATTGCGACGAGCGTAAGCGAGGAGCTATTTCTGCCAAATGATAGGAAGAACGGTCGAGTTGTTGTCGATTTGGCCCAAAAAGGATTAACCTTATAGAGGTACCGTACCCTCGTTATCTGTAGACGGATGATAAGTATTGGTCGTAGGGTCCGAATAGACACTTTTCACAAATCTATTATATTCACAGTCCTTTGAGTGTCTCAGAGTTATGCAGCAGTCGTCCTCTTTGTGCCAATGCACAGGCATTATCAGATGACTGGATACACATGGCTCAGATGGTCTCAGTCTGGAACGAAATACGTTCCACGTCCTTCTGTTGGGCGATCTCGTCATAGTCAACTTTTTGTCTTATCATTCACCTCCTCTGATCCATTGACTCTTGAAAATGTGACAATAGACCTTGAGAGGAACAGTTCACTTGTAAGGCCAGTACTTGGCTTGAAAGTCCAGCCTTATGATTGATAAACACTAGTGCGCGACAGTCTCAAGTTGATAAAGAGCACACTTCTGGAAATATTACGGAGGCTTCCACAGTATGTCATTGTAGATATTTATTCCAGCTACATGAATATTTTCCGGCTTGAAGCTCGGTCTTGTCCACAATAACCTTAAGCGCATCCAGGTATCCAAGCCTGTAGGCCTAGTAAGATTTGATGTCAGCAAAATCCTCAACGAAATAATGTGTCATCCCTCCCATAATAAGGAACCACTGAAAGCGTTGATTAATAAACGGCATATACGAATCAAGGAAAGTGGAAAAATCAAACTAGGGGCATTTTCTGACATAGAGACAACACGTTAGTCGATGGTGGAGTACAACTTGTTGCATGGTTTGCAATGACTTTGTGCGTCAAGCAACAAAAACTCGAATATTCAAGGGGTAAAAGTCAGTGAGGACTGTATTATTATCACATCCGAGTAAAAACATATTTGAGAGTGTGAATTCCTCATTAACGACTATTCAAGCAATGAGGTCTAAACATGTTGCCTCAATGGATTAACCGATTGAATTGATGAACCAAATATAGAGACCGATGCAGCAAGCATACTGTGATAAGGGACCCGTCATCAGACGAAGCAATCAATCAATCAAGTTACCCGAAAGCAAGTTGAGTGCGCGGAGACTTGTAAACAAGTAACATTCCCTTGAGGCTGCCCGTTTGAGGAACCCTTCTCCCCACAATAACATCTGAAATGCAGCGGGGGTACTTGCTACTTGCATCTACGCAATTCCCCACTGCTATTAGCCGGAGCACGTATGGTTTCACTATGTAAGCGCTGTCGGTATGAAAATTTCCATATGCTCACAGTGATCCTGGCAATAATCCCGACAATAATCCCGACAAAATCCCTTATAAGACAGTCCAGCTTTACAGCACATTGTCTGAGAAAGGCTAGAACAATTCTCTTTACAGCATGGAGAGGCGGTTCTGTGAGAGTCTCTGATGAACAAGTGTTATTCTTACACCACATGCATGAAATATGCACGCGGAAAGATGGGGTGGTTTAGCCTGAAGCCTAATCAGCGGATCCACCAAAACATGAGTAACTTCGGAAGTGAATCTTACAGTGCAGATCATGGCATGGTTCTCTTTGAGGCAGTTTTTGCACCTTTGGTCGCTTTCCGGAAAAAATCACGCCAACGTGCATATGCGCTATGCATGGGTGGGGTGACAAGACACCTGCAATTTTTATCCCCTCAACAATATTAGCGCACCTCGTATACCCAATCACAAGGTGAAATCACCTCCCCCTCATCGTATAGCCGGAGGATATCCTGAAAAGAAAAGATCCGGAAAAACCTGCGGAAAAACCCTCCGGAAATTCTCCGGAATTTTGCATCACCCGAGGCTGCATATCAGAAGATGTGAGCCGCACAATCATCCGACGCACCACCATGTGATTACTCCATGCACGTATAAAAGCAAAGGACAGGACGGTTATTTTTTCCCATCAAACATAAATATGAGTTTCGAGATCCCAAAAACCCAAAAAGCAATTGTCTTTGAAAAGAACGGTGGAAAGTTGGAGTACAAGGACATCCCTGTTCCAACCCCAAAACCAACTGAAATCTTGATCAACGTCAAGTACTCCGGTGTCTGTCACACCGACTTGCACGCCTGGAAAGGAGACTGGCCATTGCCAACCAAGCTTCCCCTTGTTGGTGGACACGAAGGTGCTGGTGTTGTTGTAGCCAAAGGTTCCCAAGTGAAGAACTTTGAAATTGGTGACTACGCCGGTATCAAATGGCTTAACGGATCATGTCTTTCTTGCGAATTCTGTGAGGAGGGGTTCGAGTCCAACTGTGCTCACGCCGATCTTTCTGGTTACACCCACGATGGATCTTTCCAACAGTACGCTACCGCTGATGCTGTTCAGGCTGCCAGAATTCCTCAGGGAACCGACTTGGCTGAAGTTGCTCCAATTCTGTGCGCTGGTATTACCGTTTACAAAGCTCTCAAGACCGCCAACCTGAGAGCCGGTAAATGGGTCTGTATCTCTGGTGCCGGTGGTGGACTTGGATCGCTTGCTATCCAATACGGTAAGGCACTCGGTTTGCAGGTTCTGGCCATCGACGGTGGTCCAGGTAAGGAAGAGTTGTGTAAGGGTCTCGGTGCTGACGCTTTTGTCGACTTTACAAAATCCAAGGACATGGTGAAGGATATCCAGGATATCACCAACGGTGGCCCCCACGGAGTTATCAACGTTTCCGTTTCCGAGAGAGCCATCTCCCAGTCTTGCGAGTACGTTAGACCTTGTGGAACCGTTGTTCTAGTGGGGATGCCAGCCGGCGCCGTTTGCAAGTCCGAAGTGTTCTCCCACGTTGTCAAGTCTATCGACATCAAGGGTTCCTACGTCGGAAACAGAGTCGACACCGCCGAGGCTGTGGACTTTTTCTCCAGAGGCCTGGTAAAGTCCCCAATCAAGATTGCCGGTCTTTCTGAGGTTCCAAGAATCTTTGAAGAGATGGAGAAGGGTGCCATCTTGGGAAGATACGTTGTTGACACATCTAAATAAGTGATGATTGCATGAATGAATTGATATATGTTATGAGTGAAGTAGTACAAGCCTTTGAACCCGTCTAATCGAAGGCATAATAGGCGAGTTTGAGCATTTGCCGTATTGGAGTCTGCGAGATGCCCCGCAAAGTTATCTGGCTGATCCTGAAAAGACCCCTTTTCCGAATGAACGGTTCCTCTCTGAGTATTGCAATGACATTCATCAGTGTCGAGAGTTTGTCCAGTGGGAGGCGCTCGTTTTCTCTGCTTTCAAAGAGTCTTGAGGATGCTGCATGACTCTCTAAAGGTAGCCCAATGCCTCGTCATCTGATTAGTGTCGTGCATGAATGGGTTAACGCGATTCCCACTGTCTCAAAGTGGACGTAGATTCTAAGTGAGTGGCCAGGGAGGTGACAAAGTCATTAGGGAATCCTTCAAAAGCTGCCTCTCTTGTTATTTTGTATCGCCATCGCTAAAACGCGCAGGACAGAAGAATATTTGCGTAATTGTTCTTAGTTGGTGGAGTGATTGGCTCAATTGCGATAAAATAGGCAAGCAAAGCGAGCGGCTTCATTGCAGCGTAAGCTTAGCAGCTTATAGCTTAAAGGGATATTTATGGATGGACACTTCGTCCCCAACATAACTTTAGGTCCGCCTATCATTTCATCTCAAAAAATCACTTTTCCCCACCAAGACGTCAAGTCTGTATCTTTTTTCGATTTCATATGATGGGTTCAAACCCTGAGCAATGGGTACCGGAAATTGCAAAAGCCGGAAGTGACCAGTACACGTTCCACTATGAGGCGACCAAGGACCCAATTGGACTTTTCAAGCTCATCAGATCGCATGGAATGAAAGCTGCTTGTGCCCTCAAGCCCGGTTGATTTTCTTTATCCGCTAGCCGAGTATTTAGATATGGCTCTAGTCCTGACTGTGGAACCAGGGTTCGGTGGTCAAAGATTCTTGCAAGATATGATGCCTAAAGTGGTAGATTCAAGGGAAACGTACCCTCAGATGAATATTCAGGCGGATGCTGTTGGAGAGTGAGTATTACTATACTACTACCTATATAGATTTATACCGTAAAGCCAGTCTGTGGTCCAACAAAGTGGATCGGATTCATGAGGCACGACGCCTGTTTCCATATATAAAGGAAGCGCAATCTACTTTATGAGATAGAGCCGATAGATGCTCTTGATCTGCTTCACTGCAGGATGCATTGCGTGCTGCAGTAGACCGCATAGAAATCCTACAAAGGATATTGCGAAAGGGTAAGGGTCGCAACATGACCGCCCCAGAGGCCGAAGGGCCTGAGGTTGCAGTTGGCAACCCGAACCTCCTGCGGGTTATATTGTATATCGAGGTACTACTCGAGTTATGGTAGTCTTATACTACAGAGATCTCCCCCTCGGAAGAGTGGATAATACCTCATGCTTGCTATCTATGCAAGGCAGAAGAAGATCTGCATGATAAGAGGCAGCGTACATTATCAGAAATGATGTGACGGTGATCTATGCAAGATAGACTCTGCTGAGCTCTAGACTTCAGCACTTGTTGGGTAAAGGAGGAAATGGCAGCTGTCAGACATGGTAGGTATATAAGGAGAGGTTTCCGTGCTTTATTGATAGAGAGAAAAGGTAATTCGGAATACGTACAAGGTAATTCAGAATACGTGCAAACAATTGCTGTTAATAAAGATTTACACCCGCTTTCACATTCACTTTTCCTGACATGGTTAACGCCGGTAGGTTAGATCCTATGGAAGGAGTTACCAACAAAATTAAGATTACCCTCGATTGGGAAAAGACACTAAACCCCATGCAGCAGGTGCTGGAGCAAACGTCATTGTAGCCGGCACTTTTGTATTCAAGGCACAAGACCCCAGTGAAGTGATTGGATATTTGAGAAAAGCTGTCAACAACAACATGAAGGAAAAAGGCTTATTCGATCAATAAAAGAGCAGCAAGGTGATTTGTCATTTAAAAAGGGAGATTTCATTACTATTAGAACGGGTACTATGGGTACTTAGATATATTCGGACTCACTCTATGTATTGAAAAATATAAAAGCTACTTATATGGTCATCTTCATGCACTTAATGTCACGTGAGCTTCATATGAAGCATAAGCTTCAACAATTTCCGTTATTCGAAAATCAGATTCTACTGACCATTGGTGGGAGGGAAGAAACAATAGTGTTGAAGGAATTTTCCCTTTCCTTGCAAACTATGTAAAAATGACCTAATCTACTTTTAACAAGATTGTGACGCGAGTAATTGCGATCAACGTCTACATCTTTTCCACGATATACTTCCTTGACGCACATTTTCCGATGCCAGATGCATATATCGCGAAGCTGATGAACCATGTAAGGAGAAGGATATAGGAGGGAGAAAAGGGACTTTCAGCTAGCCGCATTCACACACCCAGCCGATTAGGAGGGCTGGGGCTGACTGATCTCACCCATCAACTCAAAGGTAAGAGAGCGAAAAGGATTTATCAAACCTCAAGATCTGACGAGTTTCCGTAAAAGTACTTTCGAGTACTTATACAGGATGCAATCACTCTAGGGTTGGAGTCATTGAATGAAGAAAAGCACTGCACTGCGGCATGGTTTGTGTGTCTGTTATACTCGAAAACTAATCGCTTCAAGGCCCAATACCGGCCAGCATTGTGACACAAGCCGCCTTAACCACCAATCTTCAGAGTTACCTATCAGCCTGGTTCGAAATTTTCAGGACTTGCTCAAAGCATACGTTTAAAATCAACGAAATGTCACAAGATCGGTTAAGAGAATTTCTAGAGGTTGGACCCATTGGTAAGGAGCTAGAGGACTCCTCAATCGCTTTTCGAAGGCTTTCACCTAAGGAAATAAGTGATGTCATGTCACATCTCATCGATAAACGGACCAAAGAAATTGGAATCAAAGCCCAAACATTTCATCGCCGACACAGCCACTTCTATAGAACAAAAGGAAACAACCCAATAATTCCTAGATGGACCCAAGCTATGCAGCCTTCGCCAATGGAAGGAAGGAAATTATGGGGTACGGTACATGAGCAGGCTCCAGGAGCGCTTCAAAAGAACCACCTATTTTTGCTAGGCAGTTTTCACTCCAAGATGCATCCTAACCTGATTCAAGGCTCCCAAGCTGAGACTAATACTTTCGCCGCTATGCCAGAATGTGCGCTATGTCTCGAAAGCCAAGAATGGGCTCAACATATATTTTATGACTGTAAGGTGGTGAAAATATTCTGGGTGGTCATTTCCAGTGAATTACCAGATCAAGAGATGACTCTAGATAAATTGGTAAATGGACACAATCACAACACAGAGCAGCTACTTGGTACAATCTACTTCTCTCCACCATCTTGTTCGCCCGAACAAAACGACTATATGCCTCTGAGGTCCCTCGACCTCGAACGGCTGAACAATGGCATCGCTGGGTACTTCAGCGAACAAAGTTCGCCTCATGTTGGCGTTTGGCGGAAGAATTGAGAGAAGCAAACTGATAGCGACTGACTCACAACTCAACTCATTCTGAAATATGGAAATCAACAATCAGCCAATGAGGACACCGAACCACCACCCAGCAACTAAATATTAATTTGGTTGACCTTTTCACAGATACCAGTGTCAATGGTATTGAAGTTTTGGTCAATGGACTTCAATACAACACAAGTACGTTACAGGATATATAATCATTTTGTACATTGATTTAATGGAGCTTTTATGTTAAAAACAAAAAAAAGATGTGAGGTGGAGTCATAGTAGAATGTGTGAGTCGCTTACTGGTTGTTGTTGTTAATGGAATGTTTTGGATCATCAGAATAGCCTATTTGTATTTGTTTCTGTGTGTCAAGATCAATTTTTTTAATCTCGTTGATATATCCCTGAACAGTCGTTGAGCTATGCCAATACCTGATAAGTTGAGCTTTGGAGCAAAATGCCCTCCATAGATTCATATATCCCCATTCGAGCAATGGGGAAAAAAATATCACGAATCATCTCCAGAATACACCTAAGCTTACAACTTATTGAGACTATAAGAGATAAACATACTAATTCATATCTGCGCCGTCCAAGTGATTCGAAAATGTCCCAGTTGTTTGCTGGAGCATGTAAAGTTACCTTTTGTCAGCCTATGAATGTTCGATTCTTTTCCTCTATGATTTTTCGCCACAAGTCTTCCTGTGGTTCCTTAGAATTCTGTTCCTTAGAATTTTGCTTCGGACACTTCACATCCACAATACTCTTGACGTGATAGATCAAGTGTGTCAATTGATCATAGATGAACTTTTTAGAGGCCGAACGCTGAATCGTAGCAGATCAGGAAAAGAATTGAGACTTGACACTTTGTTTGTGCTGCTTCGGCTATGTAAGCCCTGCTATTCAAGTTCTGCTGTGTAATTGAAGTTATACTTGAAGACTCATTCCCGTTCATACTTTTCGTCGCAACCAGATATTATTTTCTACCATACTGATAAATCGTTTGGGAATGAATTTTTTTTTTTTCACCATGACACTAGCCAAAGGGTTAGATCCCTCAATTATGGGGATGCGATCAAACGGAAATATGTGTCGAATGAGCACAAGACGTGCGCTTAAGCCGTAGGCTAGATAAAGGTCCTTCGAATAACTAACTGTTGTGCAGTATAAGTTGTCAGGGATATTATTAGTACAAGGTATTTATATTGACAGAAATAGCGCTCGCATAGTAGTACCGTACGTGCATCGTGTAATTTACACTGAGGGGGGACATCACGTGCTTACGTATTCCCGTGCTCTAGCGACAGTAGAACTTCATTAATATTGACGTTGTAATGCATGAAAATGCAAAAAAAACAAAAAAAAAGTGATGAATTATATAAACAGTAGATATATGACTGAGGGTATAGTTAATATGAATAGCAATCTGCTAAGGCTTAAGACCATTTCAGAAATGCTCCGAAATTGATTGCAAATGGTTTCAGCCATCGCCGAGGAAATCGAAATGGGTTCGAATGGCCCCTGTACAAAGGACTTATATCCGACCCGCACGAGTTCGATAGGAGCGAACCCCATCTCCTGTGATATATGATTGCTGCGTCCAGTGATTCTAAATTGAATTTAGATCAAACTATATCCTGCTCTCGTCGCTATCAATCAAGGTTGGTAAAGCCATTCCTATTAGCCATTCCATCAATGGTATGAAACTTGATGAAGAGCAGAGTTGGCAGCTGCGAATATGGTTTATGCAAGTGAGCTTTATTCCAAGTAATATAAAGTAAGCAACTTGGACATGGATAGATTGAATACACATACTAGAGTACCCGAAAGAAAGGTCCACTTCAACTTCATCCTCAAATACCGAAATCGAGAAACGCAGCTGACTTGTAGCCAAGGTACAAATTGGTAGCTAAAAGCTTTTTGCTAAATATATCCACAATGTGCTGTGTAGAACTGAAGGAGTCATTCTATCAGGAAAATGGTAAAGAGAGCGGCTTTAAATCTTTATTAACAGTTGTTGGAACTTATGTTCCATATAATTCTCACATATCGTTTATGCACGTCGGACTATATAAGTAGCTTTTATATCCCTCATTAGGGGGAGTGAGTTCGAATATATCTTAGTAACCATAGTACCCGTTTTAAAAACAGTATTCTTGGTGTGTTTCTTAGCACATTACTACAAGTTGTTTAACAATTGCTTCCTTAAAGCACTGAGACTTCTCCTACCATGTCTGAAAGCTGCCGTTTTCTCCCTTGCCCAACAAATGCTAAATATCAGAGTTTATCTTGCTTATACTGCAAGCACATGGTCCCCTCCACTCTCTCGAGAGAGAGATCTCTGTAGTATATCACTACCGTTAAAAACTCGAGTAGTACCTCGACATACAATATCGCCCGCAGGAGGGTTGGGCGGTCATGATGCACCCCTTACCCTCTTCGCAATATCATTCATAGGATTTTTATGCGGGAGCAGATAAGATAGGCTTGTGAAAACAGAAGAACCAATAGATTCTGAAATCGGCTTTGTTCATAAAGTAGCTTTGCGCATATGAAAACAGGGGTCGCGCCTCATGATTACTATTCAAATTATGATAGACGACTTTAAATCTATCTCGTTAGTAATATTGTAATACTCACTCTCCGGCACATTCACTTCCATACTCTTAGTCGCCAGAGAAGACTGTCTATCTTTTGCATTCCATGGTTTATAGTGTATAAATAGTCTTCTTGAAACAGAAGGGGTTCAGTGTTGATAGTTCGGGGATCTTGAAGCCTCGGTCGGATTCATTCTCAGTCTTGATTGTTCTCTTATAATGTCCAGTAATCGATAGTAATAACGTCCACTTATGTTTGACAACGTAAGGCTCTTATTCTACCTAAAGCTGCTACATAGTTGAGGTTTGTGGCCTCTTTTATATACCGATTGATGTGGGGAAACACATGTGATGTGACATATCATGAGTGACTTATCCGCATGATGACCTTCCCCGCAAGTCATACATGCTTATACATGATAGTCGTTTCTTATTCAGAAAAGGCATGACCAACATTTCTTTTTCCAAAGTTGCATCACATTGTTTTTCCGGATTATGGCTGATAATCCGACACTGAGGGAAGCAGTTGCTGACTCGTAGATGAGAAACGCATCAAAGGCTAGTCTGCTCTATCACCTGCTATGCAATCGAGATTATATACTCAGACTCATTTGTCTTCCATCAATCACACCCCACAGAGCAATGCTCGCCAAGACATTCGCCTTGGCGAGCGTCAAAGTCCGAGGACGTGTCCCAACCAATAAGCTTCACCCCTGCATCTCGCATTGCCTTGCATTAATCGAGATATATGCACCATACTAATGTACCGAATGACAAGGTCTGCAGCTTTAAAGTGCGCCACTCTGGCTCTGCTGTTTCTTATTCTACAGGTAGGAGGACTTGCATACTTCTACGACGTGTCTATTCCGGATGCTGTGACTGATAAACTGGGGAATTTTTCACCACATTTCGGCACCAAACCAGCCCAGCCCCTCCAGGCAACCACGATATCTTCTGCTGCTTCTTTGGAGAGTGCGACCATTAGCTTGACGTCTAAAACGTCTGTGGAAGCACCCCAGACTTTAGAAAAAGAAAAGTCTTTCAAAAGTACAGCCGCAGCAATTAGCTCGTCGTCTTCGGAAGCACCCCAGACTTTAGAAAAAGAAAAGTCTCTGAAAGAAAAGGTTGAGTCGGACATGGCTACGGTGGATTTGAAAAACGACAAATATTGGAGGTACAATAACGAGCTTACCCAAACAGAAGTTGAGATTTCGCGTGCTGAGATTCAGGACGAAAAGAGTCTTTTATACGAGCCAAGGCTTACTTTGGCTGTATATTTCAACTACATCAAAAGGCAGGCCCAGACAAAGGTGCCGTTCTCTTGGTCCGACTGGGTTGATCTCTCTATCTTGAGGGAAGAAGAAAAATCGTGTCAGGTTCTTGCTCAAAATGGAAAAAGGGTCGATTTGTCTTTTTGCGTCAATAGGGAAGATTTCACAGACGAGATGATGGCGGAATTTGCATTGGAGAGTGAAGAACTGCCGGGACTCGCAGCACGGAAACCTTCAGCTCGAGCCCCAGTTAGAGCTAAGATAATGGAGGGAAAAAGTCACCTGTATACTTTTGCCCCGATACCCGATTCTATTATATTCATGACTAAAGGCGGAACGTATGAGGTGGCCACGAGTGAGAAAAAGAAACTGGTGAAATCGGACATGTTCAAAGAGTACGCTGGTGACAGAGAGAGTTTGACTTTTGATTCTTTGAAGGAGTTTTCTGAGCTCCAACAGACTGTGCCCCCGATTGAAGTAGATGGAATTACTCATGAATTACGCAAGGAGCTGGATCCGGCGTGGTTCAGGTTTGCCTCAGGCGACGTGAAGAGGGAGATTGAAGAATACGAAGCGAGGGACAATCTCTCTTCAAAGGAGAAAAGACACCTGGAAACGCTTCAGTATTCTTCTACATTTTCGCCAGCAACCGTGCTCAAGTACTTCCACGAAGCCAAGCTGGAGATGAAGGACGGGAACAGTGAGGACGGATCCCACTACGACTGGCGGTTTTATTCTGGTTCCACGAGTAGCAGTATCGATGGGTACACTCAAGACGAAGTTTCCGAACGGCGGAGAATCATCCTTCATCGTTTGATTAGAAACTGGATCAGGTTCACCAACACAAAGGGGATTGTTACGTGGATCGCTCACGGATCACTCTTGTCGTGGTACTGGAACGGGATCTCGTTTCCCTGGGACAACGACATTGATGTGCAGATGCCGATAGCGGAGCTGAACCGGTTTTCTCGTTTGTACAACCAGTCGCTAGTGGTGGAAGATGCAAGTGAAGGTTACGGGAAGTACTTTATCGATTCAGGATCTTTTATCACTCACAGAGTAAAGGGTAACGGGAGAAACAACATAGATGCAAGGTTTATCGATGTTGACTCTGGCATGTACATCGATATCACAGGGCTGGCGTTGACAGACTCAAAACCACCTGGAAGATACGATGAGAGGGCCAAAGCTGTGGAGAAGTGGAATAAAGAAAATCAAGAAGGGGCTGAGAGAAAAGTAGTTGAGACGTACCAGTGTCGAAACAATCACTTTTACGCCTTGGATGAGCTGAGTCCCATGAAGTACACTTTGGTAGAGGGTGTCCCCACGTATATTCCCAACAAGTTTGTGGATATTTTGAAACTTGAATACCGTCGTGGGCTGGAGAAGAAGGGATTCAAGCGACATTTTTATGTCCCATTTTTGCGATTGTGGGTTCCTACAGCGATGATTAAGAAGGTTATTCCGCAAGAGGCATTTACCGTTGAAGGCAAGGCCGAGTTGGAAAAGTTGAGTGTTTTGCTGGAGTCTTTGACAGAGGAGCGGGCTCTCGCTGTGCTTGAGGAGAACCCGGAGATGTTCAGAGAGTTTTACCTTACAAGGGAGCTGACAAAGCTGCATCAAGAGGAGAAGGAACATTTGGGGGAGGACAGTACGAATGAGGAGCTGGCGAAAAAGCTGGTTATGTTTGGGCCCTTGAGGAAGAGTTTGTTTCAGTTCGACAAGATCGACAAGCCGTCACGTGATGAGAGTTCCTCCGATAGGCCGTCACGTGATCTGAATGTGCACAATAGATAGATAGAGTGCATGAATATAAAGAGATTTATTATATAGGGGCACTGCAAATCGCGCGTGGTGTGTGGATGTGCAGGATCTGCGGATAGACAATTTCCAACAACTTGTTTAGTACAAGATGATACTTTTGCGAAGGCAATCCAAGCTTGGACTTATCGGGGCCGTTGTCGGGCTTTTCTACCTTCTATCTGTTGTGTTGTACAGTCGAAAGAGGGAAGCCGCTTTGCGCGCTATGTCTGGTTTGGAACTCGACTGGGATTTCCAGAGTGCTCGTACGTTCTTTAGCAAACTTGTGGCAAAGACAAATATCGACGCGCTCTTGCAGGCAGAGCTGGGGAAGGTGGATTTGAGCGATGGGGAAAAGTTTTGGAAATTCTCTGCAGACCTCACAGACACAGAAGTACGGTTAAACCCTTTGGAGTTTGTAGAAACAACAGAATCCGAGTTTTACTTCGACCCGCGCATTACGTACACCGTTTATTTGCGGTACATACGGAACCAGCTGGCGTTGGGCCAAGACAACATGAGCGTTTCCTTTGCGTGGTCGGACTGGGTGGATTTGACAAAGCTCAACCAATTTGTGCTTTTACCGGAAGAGGAGAAACCGGGTTGTGAGGCTGTTATGGCTGCTCCTAGGGCGCCTACCTCAAAGGCGAACCCACAAGGGAAGGTGCTTCCAAGGGACCCTGCATTAGATAAGAAATCTTTTCCCGGGTTTTGCCTGAAAAATCAAGACGTTACCCAGACACACGCAAACCTGCTTCCTGGTTTCAACGTTCACACAAACCCTATTAAGAATACCGACGACATCAAAGCGCTTCAGGCCAAGTCGTACTTGAACGTGTATGCGCCTCAGCCCGTGTCAATCGTCTTCAGCACGCGGGAGGGCAACTACGAGGTGAGCACAAGCCACAAAGCTCGGTTTGTGACCGAGTCTGAATTATGGGGTCCTTTCAACACCGACAACGAAACATCCTTTAGCGCCGTCAATGAACTCTACAAGCTCATGGAGGAGTTCCCACTGAACCGCAAAACTGAGGTGGACCGGGAGCTGAATGCAAACCACATGACACTTCCACTTACTCCGTCAATGTTTGAGTACCGATGGGAGGATATCTTGAAAGAGTACGAGGCAAAGGAGTCACTTTCTCCCAAGGAACAACGCCACTATGACGCTCTCAAGTACTCCACATCGCTTGACGACGCGTCTTTGCCGAAATACTTTTCCGAGGTGGGGGCTTCTAACCAGAAAAAGTACGGCGAAGTGGGCAGTCACTACGACTGGAGGTTTTTCAATGGCTTCGTCACAGCTCAAAACCTCAACAAGTTTGACGACCCTGAAGAGAGAAAGCGTATTAAATTACACAAGATCCTTCGTGCATGGCTTCAGTTTACCCGCACGTCCGGTATAGTTACGTGGATCGCCCACGGCTCGCTTTTGGGATGGTACTGGGATGGGCTGTCGTTTCCCTGGGACTCGGACATCGACGTACAGATGCCTATTATGTCGCTGGACCAGCTGGCTAGAAACTACAACCAGTCTCTGGTGGTGAGCGACTTGACAGAAGGTTACGGAAGATACTTTATCGACGTGGGATCCTCCATAACGCATCGCACAAAGGCAAACGGGAAGAACAATATCGACGCTCGCTTCATAGATGTAGACTCTGGTTTGTACATAGATATTACCGGGATGGCCCTGAGCAATACTCCCATGCCGCCACGGTACTCTGGTTCTGTTTCAAAGAGACAGAAGCTCACGATGCAGCCGTCGGCGCAGAATGAGCTTGCTCAGCTTTACAACTGTCGTAACAAGCACTTTGTGAGTTTCTCCGAACTTTCCCCACTGAGGATTACTATGGTGGAAGGCGAGATAGCCATGACCCCCAACAAGTACGAAACGTGTTTGAAGAACGAGTACTCCAGGGGACTCAGTGCAGAGACTTTCAATGGGTACGTTTACATCCAGCCCTTGCGCATTTGGTTGCCCTTCTATAGAATTTACAATGCGCTTAATCCAGCAACGGATCGTCTTCCTGCCAAGAAGAAGGTTCCTCTTGCTCGTGCCAAGAGCTTTATCAGGAATTACGCCACAGGGAAGAACATAGTCAAGCTTCTGGAAGATGAAGAGGTTATGCGGGAGTTTTACCTCACCCACAAAGTGACCCAGCTTCATCAAAGGGAGATGGAGCTGCTTAAACTAAGGGAACCAGAGTATGAGGAGTATGTCAGGATGTACAAGCATCAGAAACCGCTGAGGAAGGATTACTTGCAGTTTGAGAAAGAGGTGCTACTGAAGGGAGAGGGAGCTTGAAAGGTCTCGCAGAGCGAGAATCTGAAGGTTTTGTCGGACTATGAGGAGCGGAGCTTTTCTCAAAGACCATCATTGGACAGTTGCAGCAGTGAATCAGGATAGGGGGTTTGACTTTTATTTTCTGGCCCCCTAGCAGACTGTTTTATATTATTCAATGGAGATGACTTTTTATTTTGTCTAGTTGGTTGAGATGCTTTGACCGAACTACGTCATCGGACTACTTTTCGACCAAAGCTTTTCCTCTCAACTTGAGCTTCAGCTCCCGGTACGAAAAGACTAGCTTGAGAGCCAAACTCGCGTTATAAGAAAAGGAATAATTCGCCTTTTTCACCTCGTCGATAGACCGATATATTTATTGAAATGAGCTGATAAGTTGGGTTTTGGAGAAAAATGCCCTCCATTGTTTCATATTCGGATTCGAGCAACATACTACGAAATATGTCGAGTACCTAAGCTAACAACTGCACTCAAGACTATACGAGAACAAATACTGACGTATGTCGGCGGCGTGATTTGTTTTTCCTCATATGATCAAGTCCATGAAGGAAAGCAAAAGTCAAGAGACCAAGGTAAGGCTGTCCAGATGCGGATCTCAAAAAAGATTAAATCCGTGGGGGATCTAGACCAAAAAAGATAAGATCTTCTAATCCGCCTATATGCAAGTATCTGCCAAGCTCATGCAGCTATTTCTTGTCCATTGGAAACAGATAAATCAACAGTTGCGAGCAAGTCAGTCTTTATTAAGATGCATACACTCAAACATCAAGTAACTATAATTAATCCAAATTCAGAGCGTATAACATGTTGGAGAGTGAGTATTACTATACTACTAACTAAATAGATTTATACCGTAAAGCCATTCTGTGGTCCAACAAAGTGGATCGGATTTATGAGGCACCACGCTTATATTCTTATATAAAGAAGGAAGCGCAAGCTACTTTATGAGAGAGAGCCGATCTGAGCATCTATCGGTTCTCCTGTTTTGCACAAGTCCATTGATTGATCTGTTCCACTGCAGAATGCATTGCGTGCTGCAGTAGAACCCATAGAAATCCTACAAAGGATATTGCGAAGGGGTAAGGGTGACAACATGACCGCCCCAGAGGCCGAAGGGCCTGAGGTTGCAGCTGGCAATCCGAACCTCCTGCGGGTGATATTGTATATCGAGGTACTACTCGAGTTGTTATGGGTAGTGTTATACTACTGAGATCTCCCCCTCGGAAGAGTGGATAAGACCTCATGCTTGCTATCTATGCAAGGCAGAAAAAGATCTGCATGATAAGAGGCAACGTACATTATCAGGAATGATGTGACGGTGATCTATGCAAGATAGACTCTGTTGGGCTCTAGACTTTAGCATTTTGTGGGTAAAGGAGGAAATGGCAGCTGTAAGACATGGTAGGTATAAGAGGAGAGGTTTCCGTGCTTTATTGATATCGAGAAAGGGTAATTCGGAATACGTACAAGGTAATTCAGAATGCGTGCATACAATTGGTGTTAATAAAGATTTACACCCGCTTTAACATTCACTTTTCCTGACATAATAAGCTTTTTTGCGACACCTTGTGTCGTTTCAGTTTGAGACGTGGAAAGAGACAATAATCCGACCGCATCGGTGGGCAATGAGCTTGTTGGCACCGCTCTCTCATAGACTCAATGCAGTATCGCCCATGGAGAAGTCACAATCCTCTAATTCACTGGTTCAAGCAAAAGGCAAGATTGCTTCTCCCTTATTGTCACTTTTGTAATTTATTGTATGTCTGGCGCTCTTAATTTTGGCCGGCTCACTTGTCTTTATTCATGAAAAAGAAACATACCAAGAAAATCTAGATTGCAATATATGAGGCGAGAAGTTCTCTTGGAGCGGGTATGGGTACTAAGATATATTCGGACTAACTCAAAGTATCGAGGAATATAAAAGCTACTTATATAGTCCGTCGTACATGAACGATATGCATCTTCATGCACTTTATTTCACGTGAGCTTCATATGGAACATAAGTTCCAACAAGTTTAATTATGCGCAGTGCTTTTGCCAGCGCACCTATCTTTATTGTGCGTACATGACACGTACATACCCACGGGATCTGATCTGATCTAGATCAGGGGTCTGAAAAGAGATAAGACCCGTGGGGGATCTAGATCAACAAATCGAAAAAGATCACCTGATCTGGAGAGCCTTAAAACGTAAATAGATCGACTTGTGCAGTAGAGAAGGCGAAAAATGTCTTAAGTGTAATGAGGAAAAAAAAAAGAAAAACAGATTGCACCACCTGAATTTCGAGTATGGTCTCCCGCTACACTACTCAGTCAGGCTCTTTGCGCTACAGTTGATGGAAAACGGTGCTTTCAGCTAGATACTTCCGCAACCGATAACCTCTGAGAGATGCAGAATATATGCGATACATTGTTATAGAATGAGCCATGGGCTTGAATACCAATTTACTCCCTTTAAGAGGAACTACCCTTCAGTGTTGGACTTACTGGGCGGGAGTGGCTTGAGTACGAGAGTGATGACGTATCTTCCCCTAGCAATGACCAGCGTCTACTGGGATTAGCGGCAACAATTGTTTCCGGGGTGCCGAATACGTATAAACAGGCAATGGCTGCCCATGATAGTCGTTATTGGCAAGAAGCTATAGATAAGGAACTTGCGGCGCACACCAAAAATGGCACGTGGGTGTGGAAACTATGTCCACCTGCAGTCCGTCCTATTGGAAGTCGATGGGTCTTTACGCTAAGAGAGCAGGCGTCTCAGAGCAACAGCCCTAAGACCATCTGCAATGCAAGACTCGTTGCTCAAGGATTCTCACAAATTGCGGGCGTGGACTACTCTGAAACGTTCGCACCTGTGCTGCGTTACAATAGTCTGCGAGTTCTTTTGGCCTTGGGCCCCCTTTCGGTGGAATTTGGTGATTCATGGTTTTCTGACAAGATTAGGTTTCGCCCGTACGCCAGTGGAACACGGCCTTTACATCAAGCATGGATCATCCCAGACTTTTCTTATCGTGGTACTTTATATTGATGACTTTCTCATTGTTGGTCAGCATATGTGTGATATTGATCAGCTGAAAGCTCAACTGGCGGCGCGTTTTCTAATGAAAGATCTTGGACCTGCATGCCGCTTCTTAGGCATTGAGCTACACTGTGATCCAAAAAAGGGGCTCGTGAGTCTCTCCTTGAGAAAGTACATTGCAAACCTACTGAATGCTTTTAATATGGGGGATTGTAACCCACCTCTGTTGAAAACCTCCGGAAACCATAAAAACGGCTCAGCTAGGAATCGAACCTAGGTAACCCTAATTGGCCTTGGACGTGCTATACCACTACACCACCAAGCCTTAATACTGGTGGCGCACCTATCCAGTTCCCACATGTTAGAACATATCTTATACTCCAACACCCTCGCCATTCCAGTCCCTACCGATCACAATTTGACCGATTCAGAGGCTTCTGAGCCGTTGCAGCCATCTGACTCTACTGTTTATCGCTCTTTGATCGGCAAGCTCTTGTATGCGTCGAATACGGTACGAGGGGATATTGCGTACATTGTAGGAATTTTTAGTCGCAACATGGCCCAGCCACGTGTACATCTTTTAGCTGCCGCTAAACGTGTTCTGCGGTAACTGAAAGGAACAGCAAACCTAAAGCTAACTCTCACAGCAGGTAAATCGCTTCGTTTCGTCGGCTTCTCGGACGCCGACTATGCAGGCGATGTGGGGGATAGAAAATCCACTTCTGGATGTATAATTCAGTTAGCAGGAGTTGCCATCAGCTGGTATTCCAATAAACAGAAGATTGTTTCTGTGTCTACAACAGAGGCCGAACATGTGGCACTCGCCGGAGCAGTAAAAGAAACTGTCTGGCTTCTACAATTATTTGAGGCGCTTGAATCAAAGATGGCACATCGCCCAATTATCTTCGAAGATAATAGAAGTAGTGCCATTTTGGCGAGACATCCTACTATACATTCAAGGACTAAGCACATAGCAATCAAGCATCACTTCTTGAGAGATTTGCGAATGAAAAAGGTCTATGATTTGCAAGATCTGCCTACCAAGGAAATGGGAGCGGACTTCTTGACGAAAGCACTGCCAAAACCCCAGTTCTCATATCTTCGATCCAAGGCTAGCTGTAATGAGTGAGTTTGGTTTCAGGGGGGGGTGTTGAACCAGCCATATGTACATGCAACTGTACATGGGTGGTCATGAGGTGCTGATTACTATGGAAACCAAATAGCATTATATATAGTCTGTATGCAGCAGTAAGTAATAAGTAAATA
Organism: Citeromyces hawaiiensis; assembly: GCA_030567395.1. Taxonomy (NCBI): domain Eukaryota; kingdom Fungi; phylum Ascomycota; class Pichiomycetes; order Pichiales; family Pichiaceae; genus Citeromyces; species Citeromyces hawaiiensis. Next base: position 49,167 of record JAJLSF010000009.1, read on the forward strand.
TACTAATTCTCTTGATATTAATAATATGCCCCTCTCCATCCAACGATATTGCCTCTTAAAGATAGATTCCCCTTTAAAAAATCTTTCGCCGCATCCAGACATCACTCCTATTCAAATGCAGACAAGGGAAATAGAGTTGATGCACATTGGTTTTAAGAAACCAGCCAAATGAAAACCCGACCTTTGAAAGTTTTCATATTTGAAAAACTGTTATTACAAACCATCGCACATCTCTTGTCTGTAAATTCTCATAATGCATACGTGCTTATTAATCGCTATTTTAGTCATCATGTTTAGTAAGCATTAGCTTTTAAACCAAATTTTTCCCCTTGAATAGCCAATGTCTTTGAAAGATACAAACGTTTTTAGATCGCTTAAGGTGGGAAACCACGAGCTACCACACAGGGTGGTGATGGCACCAACTACGAGAATGAGATCCGCAGAAGGACAGGTTCCGTCTGACCTGACTCTCGAACTATATAAGCAGAGAGCCGCTGATAATGGTGGTTTGCTCATTACTGAAGCTACTTTTGTTTCGGAGGATGGTGCGGCCCTCTACCCGTATGCTCCTGGCATATGGTCTAAAGAGCAGGTGGAGGCTTGGAAAAAGATTACTGCCGTTATTCATGAAAAGGGGTCTAAAGTGTCTTTACAAATGTTTTCCCCAGGAAGAGCAGGTGACCCAGGTCTTTTTAAAAAGTTAAACTTACCGTATCGTGGACCCTCTGCCATTTACGAGAGTGACGAGCTGAAAAGAGAGGCGGAAGAGTGTGATTATCCGCTTGAAGCTTATTCTTTAAAAGAACTGGAGGCGCTCAAGGGCCAGTATCTTAAGGCCGCCAAAAATGCTGTTGAGGCAGGGTTTGACTATGTTGAAATTCACGCGGCAAACGGTTACTGTTTGGACCAGTTTTTGCAATCCGTAAGCAATCAAAGAACCGACAAGTACGGAGGCTCAATTGAAAACAGGGCACGCTTTGTACTTGAAGTCATCGACTCGATTGTAAGCGAGATCGGAGCTGACAAGGTGGGAATTCGGCTCTCTCCATTCACCAAGTTCCAGGGAATGGGTGGAGCCGAGGCAGATCCTCACCCGGTGGTACAGATGGGTTACCTTCTTTCGCAATTGGAGAAAAGAGACAGGAGAATCGCCTACGTTCACTTAGTCGAACCAAGAGTGGATGGTAATTCCAGTGTGGCCCCTGAGGACCTCAAAGAACAAGCCAGTAGTAACAACTTTGCTTATCAGATCTGGAAAGGTATCATTATCAGAGCAGGTGAGTATCTTGCTAATGGTGCTGAAGGCTATCCAGAGTTGAAGCGGGATGTAAACTCAAACGACAGAACTTTGGTTGCCATAGCGAGGTACTACACCTCCAATCCAGATCTTGTTCACAGACTGAAGAATGAGCTGAAGCTGACCCCATATGACAGGCCAAACTTTTACGCCCGCCACAACTATCATTATGGAACTTATAAGGGTTATGGTGGAGAAGAGGTTTCCTTGGAGAGCTCAGAGGGCCAAAGAATGCCTGTAGCGTTGGCTTAAGATATTAGAGAAATGAATAGAGTTTTTTTTTAGGAGACAAGTCAGCAAGCCGTTCTTTATATTTAATTGACTCAAGAGGACTGTGCTTGCATTGATCAATAAACCGTTAACCAGCCGCTCAAGTGGATTTTTATGGTCTGTGACATTGTAATATGTATTATGGCTCTGAGTTCGGTGCACTCGCCCAATATTACCCACAATGCTCATGCACTGCTGCTGAACATATTATTTGAGGAAAACATTTTAGTCAAATCATCAAAGAGCATTACCCAGTGTAACCAAACTTTACATAATGTCGCAAGGTTGGAGTAACTCAAGAAGCAATTTCTGGCTGATATTTTACAGATATGTAAACATCGAATTTTGAACGGTATATATAAACCTATTAAGAAGTAAATGGTATAGGATATTTAGATGATTTATACCATGGAAATCTTACGTGAAAAAAAGAAGTATGGGGGGTATTATCGAATTCAGAGGAAAGGAGGTAACAGCTAGAGTTACTGATTCATTCAACTGGACACGAGATCTCTATGTTTATAACCTCTTTCTGTGTGGTGTGTGTGGTGCATTAACCGTATAAAAGCGACATCGTATAAAGTCCAACAGAGTGTCAATCGATGGTGACAAGTCAGGCAACGAGACATGCTCCATGCGGCAAAGACCGGGTGCAGCTAATATACGTCAAACAAGGCCAGTACAATTACAAAAAAAAGAGACTAGTCAATTTTTTATTCTTACAGAGGGAGGTACGAAACTCCTCAGAAGAGAAGAAATCTAAAAGGCATACAGGATATAAAAACTGTAACACCAAACGAAGACCAAGGGATCTTTATCTAAAAAATGACTGAAATTGCACAGCGGAGCACTCTGTAGGCTGTAGACCTATTCTTGTACGTAGTTCATTACTTACGTACAAAGCGACGATATGGCTCAAATCCTCTCAAGCTATGGGAGACATCAAACTGGATTGAATAAGGTATACGTGCAACAAAGTCATTTTCTTAAAACAGAGCTTACTTAATAGATAATGAAAAAGAACTCGACAGAATCGGAAGAGTGAAAATATTGTTAGACACAGGCTGCTGGTTATCGAGGTTCAGAAAACGGCTCTGATGAATAACAGATTGAAGAGTAAACTTCTTGCACAGACGACTAAATATCCTCACCTAGAAAGCTTGATCTCACCTTTGAAGGCTACTCCTACAAGAAACTCAGGATAGCAGGCAATCAAAACTTTTCAATCTTGTAATTTTACGAATCCTATTTAGTTCTTTCTAAAAATCAAACTAGTTGACATCACAGATCATCATCACTTGATTCAACCTCAAGCAGCCTGTCCAGAATGTCTTTTTTGATGGGTCTCTTTTCGTCCACTATCATCAGACTCGAAGATTCGCCTTGTGGCGTAGAGTCTTCAATGGGAGTACTGAGATCCACAAATCTCTCCCTGCGGAGACTGGCCGTGTGCTTCACCTTTTTCGGGCTTTCTAGAACAACAAAAGAAAAGCTTTTTTCTTCTCCTGAATCCTCGTCGTCCACAAAAAGCTTCTTGCGATCAGTACGAAGAGAAGTATTGGCCTTTCGCTTTACAGGAGAAAGTTGAACCTGAGGAGTAGGAACCGGTTTCTGTGGAGACATATCTGGAATGACTGGCTCCGGTGACTCTTCACTTTGCTTGCGGGAAGGGGTTTGTGGGACTCCCAAGGCATCAAGCTTTAAAAACCCCATAGAGAGAAGATTATTATTTTGAGCAGGTGGCTTTTTGGGTGACTTTTATTGACTTTTTTTTGATAGCCGCCTTCTCATTAAAAGACTTTAGGTACTTTTCGTTGGAAAAGGTGGTAATGAGAGTGTCTCAGGGATAAATGTGCTTTTTTCATCTTGATGGAAATCCAACAATTGACCAAAGAGGCGCGAGGGAACGTAGCGCACCATACACATATTCACCTCAGCACGAGGGATTGTTCCCTCAAGTGCCTGCTTAGCCAGGGGGCCCTTGCGGGGGAATGTTTGAGTCTTTTTCCTCGAGAGATTGTTCAAGCTGCTTATAAAGTCAGACTTTTCTAGCCAGTCGGAAGGAGCCGAGTTTTCATTGAGCGGCACTTTGAAGGTATGTAAATGGGACACCATACGATTTGCATTAGACCGCCTCATTTTTATGTCTTCAGCAACCTCCAGACTGGCAGAGTGCATCAGTAACGCTGTGTGAAAAGTGGTTTCAAGGTATGTCTCTGCATAGTTGGTCTGGCCAAGAAGAAACTGAAACACAAGGCCGCAAAATAGTGGATAGAAATACAGACACAAAACGTAATCGGGTGGGAATCCTTCCAAAGGCTCGGAAAAGTCTTCATTTCTTCTGAAATAGTCGAATGCCTTTGTAGAAAGCTCTTTGGAGATGTTTTGCTGCAGCTGCTCATACTCAACAACCCTTTTCTGTCGAGGAACAATGGATCCCTAAAAGCACTGAGCTTCGTGAGGGATGTATATGCTTTTTAGGTGGTATGAAAAGTCTGGAGGAACATACTCTTTTATAGATTCCATCTTACGGCCGGGTTTCACCTTGCGCTGATGTCTCACAAAGTAGGGACATCCAGCTAGAGCTATAGCTTTAGCTCGAGTAACTCCGATTCTTTTAACTCAGACCGTTATAATCGGCGCCCCTCAAAGCACACAGAAGCAGCATTCTCCAGCGGTCGAGTCCAGTTTCTCTTTCCACTTTTTCCATGGAAATGGGGCCCACGTAGAAATCCAGCTGTTCAATTTCGCCAGATGACGACGCGGCCTTATCTTCGTAATATCGACTCATATTACGCAGCACTTTTCTTGCACCTTACAGAATGATATCTACATCGTTGGTTATCACATAGTCCACCACCGAGCATCGTTGTAGGCGGGCGCATTCGGCTTCAGCTTCGGCTGGGGCATTCATATACGAGATATTCCATCTTTTCAATACCTCCTTTATAAGATTTTCCTCCTCACCAAACTGGCTTCTAAAGCTTTGCTTCACGCTCTTGAAATATGATTCCTCATAGTCGTACTTTGACAAGTCATCGCTTTTGCTCTGATTTACATAATTTCGCTTGAATGAAGGTCTCATAGGACCATCAAAAACAAACACAAACGTTCCGTGTAGCGAGATAAGCTCTTTTATATGCACGAAACCCTGAAGTGCCTTTTGAGCATTGAAGAACTCCATCCCATATTGCGCTCTGCACTCAAAGATCCACTGGAAAGCGCCTATCGCTACCCTAACCGATCTGCAATTCTCTTCTACAAAATCACATACAATTTTAACCAAGGGGACTCTCTGCTCAGCGGTCTCTCCCCAAAGATCGGGAACACCCATACGGTGTGTAGGTGTGTTATTCTATTTTCCTAGAACGGTTACTTGGAACGCGGAGATTTGGAGACAAAATGAGCAGATGATAATTTTGAGCACTGAGGCGTCTTTGGGAAATTGCTCTAGTCTTGGGCTGTTGAATTTCCCGGTTTTAGACCGGATAAATTGTCTGCGTAATGCTCCCCTATACTTCACTATATAAATAGCGAGCATATCCTGCATCGGTTTAGAGTCAGTCGGAATATACGTTAGTGCCATAAAACCTAATCTATCACCTCTTCGTGCATGATAATCCATGCACATTTGGGCTATAAATACGTCGTACAAAGAGCATCTAACTCCCAGATGTGTGGTTTATCGTCATTCGCAATTCAACACCACTTCAATCAATTTGTCAGATCTTTATTATGACTAGTTTCTCTATAGATCTCAAATTTCATCATTCAAGGTTACCAGGAACATTCTTTCCATATTCAAATGCCTCCAGTTTCCCTAAAGTCTCTAGCCACTTGGCCAAACGGGGAAATTCGCTGACATCAACTTTGATAAGATGATGGTAAGCAGCCCAAGGCCAGCACGCAATATCAGCAATGGTGAGTTTGTCGCCAGCCAGGTATCCAGAATTGGTACTCTCCAGATACTTTTCCAAAACCCCGTAGTTCCTCTTTGTTTCATTTGTGAATCTTTCAATACCGTATGGAACTTTTTCGCTGGCGAAAACATGGAAATGGATGGCCTGTCCCTGCATTGGCGCTAGACCTGCCATTTGGAACATTAATACTTCAACCATTTTCCAGTACTCCGGAGTTCCGTACTTGTACGTGTACTTGTTCTCCTTATCGTATCTTTCAGACAGATACAGTAGAATAACACCTGATTCACTCAGCGTGAGCGTCTCCCCGTCAACTCCGGTGTCACTCATTGTGGGAACCTTTCCGTTAGGGTTCAACTTCAGGTACCATTCCTCTTTTTGCGTATTCTTCCCGATATCAATCTTCTGAACATAGTAATCCAGCTTCAACAGCTCCAGAAAAATCGCCAGCTTGTGCCCATTGGGGGTTGGTGCTGTATACAGCTTGATGTATGGAGCTTTCAGAGCACTTTCTTCCTTGATTAAATGACCAGTCATTGTTTTATTTTGTTATCTTGCGACCCTAAAGGCGACGTTTTAAGGGGGCATTGTGCTGATTAATCATCCACTGGTGCTGATTAAACGTGCGCTTGATCTGAGATGCATTACTAAGATATGCATCTATATGCATCAATTATGTACAGTGCGCATGCGGCTGCATCAGTCGCTTGGTTGGACTCGAGACGAATCGTCTTGCGTGGTATCATTCCTGCATAGTCGCACTTGAGCTGTTTTGAACAAATTTGGCCACTTGGATAAGTAGCAAATCAGTGGCATTAAAACCGGAAATCAGAATGCACCATAGGTTACTGCTGAATCCACATTTTTGTGTCGCAGAGAGTCTCTGCTCATACTATTCTGCAACCCATGTCCATCCATCCATCGAAATAATCCACTTGGCAGAATAACCTTCAAAATAATGATGCATTAAACACAAACATGCAAGTATAAATATGTCACTCCGCGGTGAGATCGCTAAGCATCTCCTGGACTCTTTCCTCCAGATCGGTCGAGTAAAACGCAGACACCGGTCTACTTTTCCTGTTTGACCTCTTGCTCAATGCGCCATCCTCTTGATCGGGGACTCTGCTGGGAGATCTCAGCCGCTGAAGCAAATGGTCGATGGTTTCGTTCGACTCCTTCTCTCTCCTTGACAAAGATTCCTCAAACTGTCTCTTTCTATCATCGTAAGCACGATCCTCCTCTTCCTTTTGCACATTCTCAACATGAGCACGCTTGAGGTCTTCGGCGAACCCGTAAAAATAAGAGTAGAAGCTGGCTCTACATGCCGAGTCTTCCGGATCCTCGCCAAAGTAAGCCATGAGCGATTTGAGCTCGCTTAAAGTGGTTGCAAGTCGACCTTGCAGCAAAAAATTCTTTCTTTTTGCCGACTCCATAGGCCCTTTCACCTTCTCGAGAACGCGGTCCTTTGGGTGCAATTGGGAACGGTCACTGAGACTTCCCTTTTCGAGAGACAAACAACACGTTTCCACGCTTCTGCCAAACTCAATACAATCAGACTCAAGCTGGTCAACGTACACGTTGGCAACCTGCGAAAGACAGCTGAACTCATCGACGAAAACCCCCAGTTCCGGATAGTTTTCTCTCACTATTTTTTCAACATAGTGGAGAAAGGTGATGCGGTTTTGGGAGTCTTTCATGAATCTCAAATTCTGCAGTGAGTTTAGTCTGAACCCCAAAGTTTTCTTACGGCCATCGTTCATAAAGTTTCCCATTGAGCGAATGATGTCCATCACCGTTCTGAAGGAGTGGGACTCTCTGATGTTCTTGTTTGCCAAGTCGAGTTGGTTGAGCTTTCCGCATAAATCCGCATAGTCCTTTTCAAAAGTTTTGACGAAAAGCAGTGTTCTAGACCGCGAACTCCAATACGTCTGCAGATTGAAGCACAGTTCCAGGAAAATGCGGTCTGAGCGATCCAGCTCAGCAGGATCTCGCAGAGGTTGCGTTTGAGGAGCTTGAAAGCTTACAGAATACGGTTCCAGACCTCTGCGGATCGTCGGGGAGATTTCCTGTACGTCTTCCTTTGCGAAAAACTCCAAAACACTCAAATTGGAGACAATCTCGTTGTCGCAATTCAGCACTTTTATTACAAAGTCTTCTACAGGCACATTGGCAAAGAAATGAAGGTTTATGCCGAATTTCTGTGCCACGTCCCGAGGAAGAAAAGCTGTCTTTTCCGGTTTGCTTCGGGATGGTTTCTTTGCGATTGGCCGAGTCTTCGAGTTGAAGTGCGTTTCCAATTGAGTGAGAACACCCAGTTCTTCCAGAGAAGCAACCATCGAGTGATCCTCCAGTTCGCTCCAGAAGGTTGGGCCGATGTCGTCGATCTTGTTCCAGTGGATCTGCTTGAGTTTTCTCGATGGCTGAGGAACGCGATGGAAGGGGAGCTCTTTTGACGGGTCCTCCAGAGGTGGCGGTGGTGGGATCCCTGGGACACCTATAGAAGGAAGAGGCGGAGGTGGAGGTGGTATGGTTCCACTAGAAGAAGCCGAGGGAAGCGGTGGAGGTGGTGGGATTGCGCTGGAAGATATCGGGGGAAGCGGTGGAGGTGGTGGTGGTGGTGGAATTATGGCTGGCCCGTTATTCTTTAAAGCGGTTGCGTTATTCTTTGACGGTTGAACGTTGTCAGAAGAGTCTGCTGCTTCATTTAGTGGGACACGAATTAAAGAGACATCATCTTTTGTTGCGACATGGTTTCTAGTCGAAATACCATTTTGTGCTTCTTGTGATTCATCCGTTCTTGAAACCACTTCATCTCTTTGCCGAATTTCTGAATTGACCCTCTGACCTTTTAAAGCATCTTCACTTTTAATCACGTGACTTAACTTATCAATTCTCATTTTTTCCACCCGTCTCAACATCTCCAGCTCAGTTTTTCGCTCTTCCGCCAACTGCTTTGCCTCCTTAGCTTCGTTTAAAGCTAGCCTCGCCTCCTGATCGGTCATCATCTGATCGGTCAGCTTTCTGATGTTCATCTCAAGTATAGCATCTCCAGAGACGCCTTCCGCAGACAAGGTCTTTTCAGCAACATGAGAAGCTGTTGACTCAAGCAGCCGAAACAAGCTGGGGATTTCGGAGCGCGAACGACAGCAAAGAGTTAACAAATGGTCAAACAGCCCATTTAGAAAAGGCTCAGCAGAACTTCCCTTGAGGCTGCTGATGAGTTCCAAGCTCTTCTCTTCCACACTTTTCTGCATTTCCTTCATCTTCTTCACGATAAGAACTTCTTCAAAATCATCTTTGCTCTTTTGCCTATACCCTTCGATGGCCAATTGCAGCTCAGGCAAACTCAGCGAGTCGAGATCTTGAAGAACTTTGTCGAAATGGCACTCTTTAAACTTTACCCGTAGATCAGCTCTTTCCCTTCTATTTCCAGTCAGCAGCCCTGTAGCCATGCGTACAGTGTATAAAGCATACATTTGATGGAAAAAGTCCATGACCGGCTTTTGAAGAACAAATGTTTCGTGCGCAGGGTTTAACCACACTTCAAATGGGTTGACGTTCCCTAAAGTATCGAACCCGCGTCTCACAATATCAGAACCTTTGGTGCTTTCAAGAACGATATCCAGAAGCAGCGATATGGCTGCCAGACGAATAGAGGTTTTGGGGGATTTCAAACAACAGATAAAGCTCACCACACATCCTAGACTCTCATGCACCACTTCAGCGCCTTTTTTAAACTCGGTAATGTTGCTGAAACAATCAAGAATCACCCTCTCTCTATCGTAATACTGGTTCGATTTGAGGCCGATATCGCTCAAGCTCAAAAGCGTGTCGGATAAACAAATATGACCGCTGAGACTAAGAAAGTCGTCAATCCAGTTGACGGTTGGTCTTGCCAACATTTTATCTAAAACGTAAAAATCGCTTTGAGAGAGTGAGCCAGAATTGATACTTTGCTTAAACCATTGTGGGGTGTATTTGGAAGCACTTTTCTTGACAGATATCACCCTCTGAGCTACCTTTTCCCGAGGTGGTTGTTTTCCAGATAAATATTCCCGAGATTCAATTTTTCTTGGATCAAGCGTAGGGATTCTTCTCAATGAAGGCACATAAGTAGGAAGAGAGATAGAGGAATGGTTCACATTCGGAACAGAATCGTTACTCAAAGCCGCACCGGCAAGCTCCATTCCGCGTGATGTCAATAGGTCTTCGTTGGAGCGCATCAATGGAGTGGAATTGGAGATCGGAGGCTCATCGCTGTGATTTTCAGCTGGCAAAGGAAGGACTTTTCTTTTGCTTTTCTTGCGCGATAGACTGATTTTTCGCAGACCTGAAAAGAGGTTTTTGGGGTCTTTTTTGGAATCAGATCGATGGTGCTCCATGTCTCATCTTTGTGTAAAATATTTTGAGTGTGATTCGAAATTCAGCGTGTATATTCTGGTGATAGCGTGTATGTTGTGAGAATGAGCGTTTTTGAATTGAGTTTAGGAGACGAAATGTATCTGCAAGGCCCCACTATTGCTTTCTAAGCGGCCCTTTTTGAATTCTTCAACATAACGATGGTTTAAATCTCCAAAATTACCCTAGTACGCGAGTAAAGGAATTCAAGCAGTATGTTTAGTAGACGAAATTGCTCACAATCAAAACCCAAGGACACAATTTTATTTTCAGATGGCACTGTATGGTCTTGGCATGATCAAAATATCCAAACTTGGCGTGATACTTGAATAAACGCATTCAAAAGAATTAGGTGACGGTGTGAGAATGCACACTATTCACGTCTTTCCGCGCGTGTTTAGTAGAGATAAAAATAGCAGGCCCTAAAAGTTTTCGAAACTGTAAAATCCTGTAAAATCCATCGACTTTACAGATGCTCGCCTATGGCCTCAGTTTAAAACTTTGACTACTTACTTACGCCAGAATTCGAGATGGTTGGTGCACTACCTTTTTCCCAACTTCAATCGCAGATTTAGTAGAGAAATCTCACTGCATGCAGAATCCAAGACCAATCTGCTTGTTCGACGGCACTCTAAAGAAGCAGTGACATTCCTCGTGATTCAAATGTCCAATTAGGTGAGAAAACCCATTAAAGCGGTATGTTTAGTCAAGTTTGTCCGCTCTCAAAATCAGACACCACCCTATTTCTTTTTAGACGGTGCTCTATAAATTTGGAAACATTGTTCATGATTGATATCTCCAACTATACTAGGTGAGTAAGAGCATTCAGGCATTGTGTTTAATAATTTGTCTGAGCTCAAAATACAAGGCCACACTATTTCTTTTCGGACAGTAGTCTGTGATCTTAACAACATTGCTTATAATTGAAACCTCCAAGAAACCTGCAATATTAGATGATCAGATGGCCTCTGGTAAATGGTGTGAGCATGCACACTTTCTGCGTCATTCGGCACCTTTAGAGGAGAAAAAATTTACCTCAAGGAAACTCTGATCCGTATCTGCTGATCATCAGAGCTACATTTGAAACTTTCTTTAAATCTCTCAAAGGTGCGATTTTTGAATGAGATGGAAGCTGAAATACACCGCCACCTAGACTTTAGCAGATAATGGCAAAACAAAAGATAAACCTGTCAAGTGTTGGTCAAAGTCTATCACGGTCTCTGTCAAGAGCCGCTAGTCGATCGCCTGTGCCTTGCATATGCTGAGTTGGCCGTACATTGAATCGCAGATGTCTGAAAAGATGTATAATCCACATACTTTGGTGACCATTTGAGTCCTTCCGAGCCTATTCCATGTTCAAGTTTCACCTTGTGTTGGACGAAGCTCGTCGATCAATCATATTCGAGGCGACTGCTCACGCCGCCTTCTCAGAATAACCAAATATTCGACTTCCAACACTTTACCAAGACTCCCACCCTCAGCACAAACGACCAACCTTTGGTGTGCACCCCCTTATCTCATAATCCCACCACCTTTAAATCACAGACACAGTCTCCTCATTAGCCTCCTTTCTGAGGTTATCCCACTTGATAAACTCAGCAGGGTCCCGCAAAAACTTTTCAATATTGAATATGAAAAAGTTCACCTGACTGGTGATTGAGTGAAAGTCTCCTTTCAGTCCAGTCAGAGAATTCACATTTTCTCTGGACCAGTCAGAAGCCACGTGAGCAAAATTGTGACCCATATTACTCAAAAGCTTGCCCAAAACCAGCCGAAGGTTCTTCTCCTCAATAGCGTTGATCATGGCCAGATTAGACCGGTTGTTCATGTCCACCTCGAGCTTGAGCGACTTTTTCGCGTTAGCCAAGTAGTCCTTTGGCACTATCAGCTTGATGGGAAGCTGGGTGATATTAAATTCTTCGAGACCCTCAATCTCAAGAACAAGAGTATCCCTTTCAAACTCCAGCTCCAGACAGTATATGGTATTGTAAGGGGTGTCCTTATATAATCTCACGTTGCTATCTTTGAAACGGCTTAAAAATCGTTTCAGCTCTTCGTCTCTCTTGGAAACAGTACGAATCGGTTCTTCTTTTGGTTCCAAAGGTTCGGGATTTGGAAGCTCAACCTCTTTTTTCTTGGACGAGTTGGCCTGAACAAACTTTATGGTCTCCTTCTTCTCCTGACTCAGAAAGTCTTCCAAATATTTATCCATTGTCATCACCATACTCGACAAGTCAGTTCCCCGTACCAGCTTTATGGGCGCTTCGGCCTCTTGATCTTTCTTTTTCTGCCCGCCCTTAGCTTTTGTTCTCTGCCGCTGATCCATTGCAAGCGAGACAATACTACTGAACCCTGTTTCGATATTTACACTATATCCTCTCGATATATCATCGTTAAGTACCGTCAGACTCGGTTTGCCCTTTTTAAAGGGATACCCTCTTGGAACACAAAGACTTACGTTTAAGAATTCGACATCAAATGGAAATTCTGGATCGGACGGTTTGACCAAAAATGAAATGTAGATATTTTCCACCTCTTTGGATTTGCATAACGAACTGAGATGCTTGGATATGGGCACCTTCAAAGAGCTCGTTGGAACACCGTTAATGGTGAGCGGAGTATATCGTTTTATGAGATTGCTCATCTCAAGAAGCCTAGGCTCTCGAAACGTGCGTGGTCCTTTATCTTTTGGTGATGGTTCTGGCATGGTTTATTTTTTTTGCACTCAAAATCAAAGTTAGATGTCTCCTAGAGTTGGGAGAGTTTAAGATTTCGTCCTTTTAAACGCAAAAGCAATGGTACAAAAGAGACTCTTACTCAGTTGATTCGAAACTTGAAGAAAATCAACCTTCTTTCTAACCGTTTTTCAAGCCATATAATTTCTTTGGTTTCCCAAAAAGGTTCTCAGCTATTTAAGCTGAAAGGAGCTTGATCAAAAATATCCTTTATTATTGAAAAGTCCTGAAGACGGAATAAGCGAGCAATGAATGAGTAATCCATGCCATGCGCGGAACGGTACTGCAAAATAGGCGTCCCACGATTTGTATCATCACGTAAATCATTGAAGGTTGTTCGAACCTCAAATAAATGATTTGATAGGAGAAGTGAGTGTGATCAGCACTGGGCCATCTTGTTTCTGCCCGAAAACGGCTTTTGGACGCAAGTATAAGAGAGGGACATCTAATAACAAAGATCAACAAATGATTTTGCTTCGATGGGCAACGGTCCTCAGCCATTCAAAAGAAAATGGAAAGAAGACAGGCTGGAGTTTAGCTACATCACTATATTTTTAAAAGTCTTTCAATCGGTGATAAAAAGGGTGCTCTCAGTCAATTAATAGCTTTCTCTTCCGATAATTCATGGTTCGCAAATTAGAGAAGTTGCCTAAAGAACAGACCATAAACATCTCGCAATTGAAGTTCAAGGGTATGGGACTGAGTCAGAAGACAACCATGTAGCCGTTCTGTACGTATCCAGTGGTTAGGATAATTTGCACATGCACACATGATCGTCGATTGCAAGAGAGAGGCTTATCACTCTATCAAGAGCTGGAATGCTGTATTCAAACACAATTATGTGGGACTTTCTAGGCTAGAGAAAGACGACCAATGATGGCAATGCGAAGTAGGTCAATCCTGACTTAGTCTTCGCTGCTGTGGTTTCATTCCATCATACCTTGGTTGAGGCTCGTGTGTAGAGCAATGAGGGAAAAATTCGCCCTGCACAATACTGTGAAAACAGACGCCATATATCAAGGCATTCCTTCATCCGTGTATCAAGATGTATATTGAGTATAGAGAGCATATATTGACGTACACTGAACCAGTATAATAGGGTTCCCCGATTTGCAGTAACGGAATCCAGTACTCAAAATTAGTCATTCGATTCAGACCTTGAACATTGCGGAGAAAGTCGATTCCCCTTTGGGCATGGCAGGAATGATCAGATAAGACATAAATCAAGCAAACAAGCGAGTTATAGAAGGCAGAATCCATATGTAGGTAGGAATTAGTGACGACTTTTATATATATCAATTTGTTGCCTATTGGTAGTCTTTGCCCTCTGTGATGCCCATTGCCAACATTTTTCAACAAGAGGATCAGTTAAATGCTTAGGCTGCTTTAACAAATTCTCATTTTACTCAGAGATAAAGTCTTGAAAGGAATGCCAACACCGATGTTGCTGAAAACATTGAGGTAGTTCGCTTCCTATGGCAAAATAAATACTTGTCTACGCAGCCTCATTATGAATATGGGTGGGTTGGTCCATAGTTCCGCCCCTAGTTCCGCAAAGAGAATGGAAAACAGAGGACATCCGCCGACGCGAATCTACCTAGGGCCAGGCTAGTTGATTATTCTGCGTGCTTTTACTTGATGCAAAAACCATGAAATCATGGTATAAGAAGCTATACACATTGTCAAGATTATTGCCAGGATTACAGTGAGTAAATGAAATACTGTAAACAGCCCTTTCATAGTAAAACCATACGTGCTCGGTGTTGATAGCAGTGGGGGAGGGAATTGCGTAGATGCGTGTTCCTAGTTTCTAGAGGACTGAGCACCCAATGACCCTAAGGTCTAAGTCCAAAAAAGAAGTGCTCCGCTGTATTGCAGATGTTGTTGTGAGGAGAAATAATAGGGTTCCTCAAATGGGCCGCCTCAATATGGGATTGCATAAAGTTGCTTGTTTGCAAGTCTTCCCGTACTTAGTTCACCGAGAACAAACTTGCTCCTGCGATAGTTTGATTGGTTGCTGCGTTCGATGATGAGTTCCTAATTATAGTTTGACCAAGCTTCTGCATCAAGCCCTATCAAATACAGTTGGTTCATCACCCAATTGGTTAATCCATTTAAAACAACATGTACTGAGTTAAATTGCTTGAAACTTGATGGAGAGAATATTGGCTGCGTTGAATATGATTTATGTGAGTGAGAAGCGTGAAGCTTAAATCCCATTTAGTAGCGACGTTGGACACAATTTTGCACACAGAATCCGATATACAACGATATTTATACTAATTATACTTTTGAAGCAAAAGCTGTGGGCCCTTTATGGCCGGTCAGAAGTGAAAAACTTGACGGGAAAAGGACGATTACAATCCCTCGAAGTTAATCTCATATAAAACCATCAACCCGTAAAGAAAAGCGACTAGACAGGCATTCATGGAAATAAATATCCTGGTTACAGAGATCTCTCATAGAAGTGGCTTGCTCGCTTGCACTCTCGCCAATTTGCACGTACATACAAAGCAGTTCAAATAGCCAGTTGGTGATTTTATTTTGGATCTCTTGAATTTGGAGCATTTTTAGCATTTGCTTTGGATTCTTCCCATAGCGACTAAGGGTAACCTGATGCAGGATCTAAGAAGAAAATGCAAAATTATGCATGTTTGTGCAATCATAACCCTGATGTCCTAGGATGGTAGCCTACCGGCGCTACCATGTCAGGACAAGTAAATGTGAAAGCGGGTGTAAATCTTTATTAACAGCAATTGTTTGCACGTATTCTGAATTACCTTGTACATTCCGAATTACCTTTTCTCTCTCTCAATAAAGCACGGAAACCTCTCCTATTATACCTATTATGTCTGACAGCTGCCATTTCCTCCTTTACCCAACAAATGCTAAAGTCTTAAGCTCAACAGAGTCTATCTTGCATAGATCACCGTCACATCATTCCTGATAATGCACGTTGCCTCTTATCATGCAAATCTTTTTCTACCTTGCATAGATAGCAAGCATGAGGTCTTATCCACTCTTCCGAGGAGGAGATCTCAGTAGTATAACACCACCTATAACAACTCGAGTAGTTCCTCGATATACAATATCACCCGCAGGAGGTTCGGGTTGCCAACTGCAACCAATTCGGTCTCTGGGGCGGTCATGTTGCGACCCTTATCCCTTCGCAATATCCTTTGTAGGATTTCTATGCGGTCTACTGCAGCACGCAATGCATCCTGCAGTGGAGCAGATAAATTAATATACTTGTGCAAAACAGGAGAATCGATAGATGCTCAGATCGGCTCTCTGTCATAAAGTAGCTTGCGCTTCTTATATATGGAAACAGGCGTCGCGCCTCATGAATTCGATCCACTTTGTTGGACCACAGACTGGCTTTACAGAATAAATCTATTTAGTTAGTAGTATAGTAATACTCACTCTCCAACAAATTTTGATTCCGAAAGAGGAACCCTTATACTTACACACAACATCTACATTCAAGAGACTAGATTTTTGCAATTATACCTCTGTCTTTAAACCTGTATGTATTTTTGAGACTGGGTTTCGACTTTTGTCAATTCCTCGGATCCAGATCCGGGGTCTCAAAAAAGAACAAATCCGCCGGATCTGGGGACCCTTGATAGCGACCTTATAGTACCCGGGGCATTACCATGTCCAGACGTCGCAAGCGAGCCCGTATTGCAGATATTGAAAATTGGCCTCTGGACATTTTGTTCGGGTGAACTTATTCCATTCTTGCCAATCTCGTAGTTCTGTTTTTTGAAAGCTTCGAGATTGGAAAAATCGTATTGGAAGAATTGGAAGTCCCTAATTTTGTCCACTACAGCATTTAGCTCACCAGCTATCGAAAACAGCCTACAATAGCGTATATGCTCCTTACTCATATGACAACCGAGTGACACTTTTCACCAATACTTTGTCTGGTTTTCAGAACCCTCCTTCAGAAAACGTTCCTCAAAAAACATCTCACTCATAAATACACACCCCATAGAACCCTCAACATCACTCTTTCACAAACAACGCAGCGGCCCCCATTCCTGTACCTACGCACATAGAGGTCACGCCAATCTCGCCCGGGCTCAACTGTCTCAGAAGAGTGGCGATCTGTCTCGCCCCGGTGGCACCTAAGGGATGACCCAAGGCGATAGCGCCTCCGCGCGGGTTAACTTTCGCTTCAGGAATCCCCACCTTGCGAATACAGTAGAGTGCCTGTCCAGCGAACGCCTCGTTGATCTCGAAAACCTTGACAGCGTCAAGTGGTATTTGCAGTTGATCCAATAGTCTGGGAATGGCGTACGCGGGCCCTACGCCCATAATGTGCGGAGGAACACCAACTACTTGGGTGGATACATACTTTCCCAAAATGGGCAAGTGCAAGGATTCAGCTTTTTGTCTTGCCATTAGAAGCACCACAGCAGCACCGTCTGTTATTTGAGAAGCGTTGCCCGCGTGGGTTGTTCCATCTTTTTTGAAAGCTGGTTTAATCTTTCCCAAAGACTGAGCACTAACTCCAGGTCTTACCCCTTCGTCCTGTGAAACTTTTATGACACGTTTTGTCACGTTGGGAGTTTTTTCCTCATCTTCATCTTCATCGCCTTCATCTGCAACTTCCACCTCCACCTCGAGGATCTCATCTTTGAAAAGTCCCTGTTTGACCGCTTTTTCAGCCTTTTGATACGACCCCGCTGCAAAGATGTCCATTTCGTCTCGTTTGATGTGGAAATTCTCCGCAACGTTTTCATTGGTGATCCCCATCGGGATCAAACAATCCTTTGCGTGTTTTTCGCTTAAAACTTTTTCAGAAATTTTTGGCGCTGCCTGAGGCCCATAGTTAAAAGACATACTTTCCACACCAGCAGCTAAGCCGCATTCAATTTGGCCCGAAATGATCTTGTTTGCCACGTCATTCACAGCTACAAGCCCAGAAGAGCACTGCCTATTTACAGCGAGAAAGGGAACTTCACAAGGCATGTCAGCAGCGAGCATTGCCGCTCTGTGTTCATTAGCGCCAGCACCAGGGTTGAGAACGTTTCCCACCACAACGTCCTGGATCGTTGATTTGTCGAAGTCAGCAGGCAGTTTCTCCCATAGTGCAGTGAGTAGTTTCATCAAGATCTCATCCGAATTGATATCTTTGAACGCCCCCTTACCAGCTTTTGTGAGGGCCGTTCTGTAGGCGGCAACAATAACAACATCGGAAGGGTTCTTTTGTTTAGCCTTTTCCAACCCCTGAGCCGACGTGAGATGGCTTTTGATTTGATTGAGTCTGTCCATTTTGCGGGGGTAAGAAGGGGGAAGTGTCCTTTTATATTGTGGAAAATGCGGGGTGTGCGCATGTGATTTTGAGCCGAGGTCATCTTTGAAATATTTGGAGCGATTGGAGTTTTCGTGCTAGAGATAGTGTGACGTCATATGACTCTGCCTATTTGCTTCAGCACCTTCGATACGTCTCATAAGAAGGGGATAAAATAACTACTGCCCACACAGAACTGAGCTGATCTCTCGTCCCACTGGTGAGGAGAAAATGCTTGGTTTTTGTATCTCTCTTGGACAGCCATAAGCTATGGAACTCACGATTAAGGGCAGTAGTGATAAATGAACACGGGTGATCACTAATTGTGTGGGGACTTGATGAAAAAGAGTTTAAATCTGTGAATCTACACCTCCAGACATCCTCTTGGTGAATTTCAGCTTTGGTTTTCCTTCAAACCACCCTCGATTGTGATAAATGTTGTTGGAGAGTGAGTATTACGATACCACTAACTAAATATATTTATACCGTAAAGCCAGTCTGTGGTCCAACAAAGTGGATCGGATTCATGAGGCACGTCCCTAGAGAATATCAAGTTGGGGTAAAAGCAATGAACATTTCACATCTCTAGCTAATGCTATCAGCTTGTCGCTGTTTATTGCCATACCTACAATTTATGTCACCCTCTTTAAACTCGAGAAACAGCTACCATATTCATATTGAGGGCATACCCCAAAAACCACATCCACCCATACACCATGTCACACAAGAATGCTCCTATCATCCTTAACCACGCTTGTTGGAACTTATGTTCCATATGGAGCTCACGTGACATTAACTGCATGAACGCATCATGGTGATGACGACAGGGCGCATGAAGTGGTATCCTTTTGTAAATGACGATATCGAAGATTTCGGTGGTGCAGCTTGGTGAGTTTGACTATCTTATTGAAATTTTGGACTCCGTCCGCTAGAGACCGCAAAGTTGATTTAGAGAAAGGTGAACAATTGGAGGTCTGACGGCTCCTATGAGACATCCACTTTAGAACAGACTAACCCTTTTCAACCCTGCATGATGGTACATATCGTCTATGCACGTCGGAGTCGACCACTATACCGTGAAATATACATCCAAGTACCTACGGACTGCCATCTTTCGTCTTACTTACAGTTTTTTGCATTTAAAGCATCAAGCTTTACAGGACACACAACATTTCAACTTTTCCTCACTGCACAAGCCATTCAACTGTGTAGATCAATCTGCGAACGAGCCTTTAATACCTTCGATGAGTACTCATTTACAGCAATTGAGTTAATTTATACATACCAGGTTTCATCAGGTATCATTTTGTTAATGTCGAGAAGCGCCTCAACGTTTCTACATGTCACCATCACTTCACCGTTTTTAAGTACGAGACTCAACTACGTCTGTTGTCAACAATTCCCCTTCATTTGTCTCACTAGCATTCTCCTAGGCCCTGGGAAAACATGATTCCTCCTATTCAGGGAGCCGAGGGAAACGGTTTTATGGGAATCGTTCCTAAAGTGAATGCTGGAGTGATTCCGTCGGCTGATATGTTCCCCTTATCAGCCGTACGTGATCCGCAGGATGTTATAGATAACTTTGACAATGATTTAGTCCGAAAAGACATTCAAAGCCTTCCGTCTTTAGATTAAAAGACCCAGAGAGACATTTCCAAAAAGTATAACGAACTGCACAGGGAAATCTTAGCGAAAGGCTTCTATCAGTGTAGATATATCGAGTACGTCAAAGAGGTTTGTAGGATCGGGTCTCTGTTACTTTGGTTTACCTTCGGTATTGTGAAAGGTGGCGCTAACCGTAGGCAAGAAGCTGAAAAGCTCATGAAAGGTGTCAACTTGCTTATTGCCACACCTGGTAGACTTTTGGATCATTTACAGAATACAAAAGGTTTTGTTTTCAAGAGCTTGAAGAGTCTCATTATCGACGAGGCTGACAGAATTCTCGAAATTGGATTCGAAGAGGAAATGAAGCAAATCATTACAATATTGCCCGATTTCCATATATAAAGGAAGCGCAAGCTACTTTATGAGAGAGAGCCGATCTGAGCATCTATCGGTTCTCCTGTTTTGCACAAGTCCATTAATTGATCTGCTCCACTGCAGGATGCATTGCATGCTGCAGCAGACCGCAGAGAAATCCTACAAAAGATATTGCAAAGGGGTAAGGGTCGCAACATGACCGCCCCAGAGGCCGGATTGGTTGCAGTTGGCAACCCGAACCTCCTGCGGGTGATATTGTATATCGAGGTACTACTCGAGTTGTTATAGGTAGTGTTATACTACTGAGATCCCTCTCGGAAGAGTGGATAAGACCTCATGCTCGCTATCTATGCAAGGCAGAATAAGATCTGCGTGATAAGAGGCAACGTGCATTATCAGCAATGATGTGACGGTGATCTATGCAAGATAGAGTCTGTTGAGTTATAGCCTTTAGCATTTGTTGGGTAAAGGAGGAAATGGCAGCTGTCAGGCATGGTAGGTATAAAAGGAGAGGTTTTCGTGCTTTATTGAGAGAGAGAAAAGGTAATTCGGAATACGTGCAAACAATTGCTGTTAATCAAGATTTACACCCGCTTTAACATTCACTTTTCCTGACGAATGTTCATCCAAAAACGACGTCCTCGAAAGAAAAAACCGTCTGCTTAGAGCTCTGATTTTAAGGAATTTTGCCGAGCTGCGTTAAATAGGTTGCAGAACCGTCTCACCTTGCTAGCTTGTTCCAGACCCAAGTCTTTTCCCTTTGCATCAGGCTCTTCTTGAAAGCTACATAATGCGTGAAATTCTGCCTACCTTGAAGCGTAGACACCAAATTACATGATGACGTCGTCCTCAAACTCGAGTGGCCATGTGTGAATCTGAGGCGTATATGTGTCTTCGTTCAAAGAGGGAGATTACCGGCTTTGATTTAGAGGCGATCGACAGCGAGCTGGTTGAGAATGGGGACTTGAGGATGACGTGGACGAGGGAAAAACATGCCTAAATGATGGCGATAATTATTCTACCGCTAAACAATTCCAAAACGCCTCTGATGAGCAGGTAGAGCTCCCTGCAATCTCTTACAGTGATTTTTTTTCAGGGCTAGCTTATTTTTTTTCAGAGCTAGCTTCATTCTTCACTACAGAGGAACAGTTGACAATCTTTCCTTTCCGCAAGGCAGTAATTAACGTACATTGGAATTCCGCAGTTCTCAGATGTTTGTGTGTTTAATTAGTCGGATCTTTATTCGTTCATGAAATAATGTTTTCTCCTCGAAACAAATATAAAACATCTATAACAATAGCACCTGTTTATCAAGTGCAACGAAATAAAAGTCACGTGCTACATTTTCACGTTTTTACTGTTGTCGGGTTAAATCGACAACAGCTCAACCTTTTTTTTCTTTCGTTCGAGAGAAACAGAGGTTTTTTTCATTCCCCATCACCAACGAACAGGCAATGCTAACAGTGTGTAAGTATCTGAGATCCAGTGGCTCGTAAACTCACGGACTTAGGACAACCTCTTTGCGCTATAACTATGTGTTCAGGAGCATCAGTAGTACTTTAAGCAAAATCAGAGCCTTGTCTATGATTTGCCCGCAATGGAGATGACAATGATATCTGGTTGCGATGAAATGTATGGAAAGAACCAAGACATTTAATCCCCCACTTGTTTCTTGGCTACAAATAAGCTGCGGCCTTTCTCAGCCTCAGAGCGTGGGTCTCCTTAAGCTTCAACTCAGCCGTCTCCCTTTGATAGAAGCTCGTTCAAACGAGCAACATGTATACAAGCGACGGTTATCTGCATGAAAGATACCAATAAACGACCCAAGATAATCGCAGAGCAAACTTTGAATGCTAAAGGTCTATTTACACGTCAATGTGAATGCGTATTGACTCTTTCGGAAACCAAATTGTAAGAACGTGCATAAACGTGCATAATTTTTTATCTTAGATACGGCTTGATCTTTTTCCAGAACCCTGATCCAGATTGCGAATCTAGTGGCCCTTAGATTCTTTACTTAGTGAGTTCACTAGGGCTGATACCAACTATTTTATACCAACAGTTGAGCCGTTAAACATCACTTATTTCTTTTTCTGCTTCCTTAGTCACTTCCGCACTCACCCGGCGCCCTCACAGCAGCAAAGAGCTTCTGCTTTGGTTCACAGATCCACTTCAAATAACTCGTATGCAGTTTCACTGTCACAAAAGCTCACTCTCGCTGATATGGTTTTCTTTTTATCAGAAGTTGTTCTCCTGATGTACATGTAACAAAGTCATTAAATCTCTCAGGGCACACACACTCTTGCCGTCTCGTTACACTTCAAATCATTCCGTATTCATAGGTCATGACACAGTAATGAAAGAATAGACGAAATATTCGACCATATTGTACCTTGAGACTACATCACATCATTTCCGCTTCGCTTCAATGATGTTCTCAAACAGGCCGCACATACCGCAACAAATCACCACCCGCGCAGAAGCACCATATGTGGTTCTGGCCGAAATAAAACCCACTCAGCCTTCCTAGGTTCAAGCTCTTGATACAAACTGGAGAAATCACAGCCACCTCTCTGGCACCCACAACGGGGTGCACGGTGGTTTCCTCTGTTGCAAAAGAAGCGCCCCTGTTGTACTCAAAGGGAGCCTCCATATCGTCCTCGGGTACTTCTTCCGGGTTCATCCGGGAGTTGATTGAATTGGACTTGATCATTTCTGTTCTCGAAAGATGGTTCACCTGAACGGAATTTTGTGAAGACACTGAGCTTTTCCTAAAGTGAAGTCTGCTCCTTAAACTAGAGAGCCCAGCCGGGTTAGGGGATCCGGTAATGGAACTCTGGTTACGCTCCATGGGAGCATTTTTCACCGGTTGTTTGATTTTGGGCAGAAATCTCGGCTCAAACTCATGGAAAATTATACTACCGTCGTCGCCCATGGATCCTATACAGTACACGAGTCCCGGGGTGGATCTCACCGAGTCCACGCCAACCTGGCGCACCCACGAGGTGTGTCCTTGGAGTCTGGCTGAGAGCTTGATGTGAACGGGAGACTCTGCATTTAAAAACAACTCATAAACAGAAACGTAGTCGTCCTCCCCACCAGTAATGAGGTACTTTCCGTCTTCTGTGAACGAGGAACACAAGAGTCCGCCGTAATAAGCCGGAACAAGGTCAGCTACAAACTCACTCTTCATGTCGATAATGCGCATCCAACCATCGTCACAGGTACAACAGATAACGTTTTGGCACGTTGGGTGGACGGAGATGCTCGTTACGGTTTTGGTAGAGAGCTTTACGTGAGATATCGGGTTATCCACGTATTTTTCAGACAATTTCCTAAACCATTTGGCGTGAGATTGTCTTTTGATCACGGTTGACGTTTCCAGATAGGTTTCACAGTCTTCAAAGCTACGGTCAAAAACAGTCAGGTCTCCAGAATGGTACCCAGCAATGAGATACCGTCCGCATCTGGACCACTCAAGACTGCTTACTGCGCGTTTCACTACTCGTCCATTCTTGTTGAATCGAGTGTACTTCATCTTGAAAGGGTTGAACCATATAACATCGCCCGTGGAAAACCCCACAGCCACGTCAAGATTTCTCTCGCCAGTGGAGGTCAAATATGAAAATGTGGCCATGCACGTGACAACGCCTAGCGCTAGAGATATCCGCATACAGGGGGACTCGGCTTCTATGCGAGAAGGGTCCGATTCTAGGTTTATTAGATTAATGACGCGTCCGTGGCCAGCGATCAAAAGTCGAGAAGCCGTGCCAAGTTTTTTCGCTAGATTATCGGTGGTGACAACTTTTGAGATAAAGTTTGACGAGCTCCGGTTGAGTGACGACCGCGGGCTTTTTAAATGGTCGTACTTTCCGTCTTTTGAAACAGGATCCCTCGATACAGCAATTGGTTCGCTACTGGGTTTCCTCCCCCAAAGACGACCTAAATTGCGTCCTGTAAGAGGCTGAAATTGTTGTTCTGGAATATCTAAAAAGGGAACTATGCGTGCGATGCACCCTGGAGTCAAATGAACATCACTGAATGGATCGGCGAATAAAGGGTTGGCCCCGCACCCAATGGGCATCGTTTCGGGTTTGTCGCTTTTAGCAGGAAGTTTCACCTTATCAGAAGTCTGGTTCCCAACCGAAGTATGCAGCCTTCTCAGATTATCCTCTACAAACGGCGAGATGGATATATAAGTGTTGGGATCTGTCGTCAGAAGCGGAGTACGAGAGATCCGTATAGCCAAATCTGGCTTAAAATTCGCATTAAAGTGCTTGAACCCAAACGTCGCCTCGTCAGGAAAGTACAACACATTGCTATCCAGAATCTGTATGGGACATATGCTCGTCTGTAGTAACTGCTGGAACTGCGCAACAGAAGTTGTCTTGCTTGAAGGAAGTGATCTCGTAAGGTCGCCTGTTATGTACATGGTGAAGGTGTGCGGGGGAGCGGGGAGGAAAAAAAATATGAGCGATAGGAGAATCGAACCCCTGTCACTTGCTTGGAAGGCAAGTATGATAACCACTACACTAATCGCCCAGGTCATGTGATCGGCGGGTTTGCAGTTGGTTCTCTGCGGTGATAGTATGTAAGGCTATCAATTGCGTTGACTTGTCTAAACACACTCAGATCAGGCTCTAAAGCGAATAAGTGAGCTTATCGTAGCTCGCTCACAGATCAAAAAAATGATCAAATACGTGGCCAGTCAACTCCATCGGTGAGTAAAGTTTTGCGTTGATCCAAGCTTTAGTGGAAAAAATATTCTACAACGCAAAACGTGCACTGACGGTGATTAGTTGAGCCACTAGTTGGATGGGGGTGAAGATCTTTCATCTCTCTGGCGACGACCATGAGAAAGGTACTTGAATTGTATAGAATGCTCTCTGTTCACGTTCAGTGTTGCATATAAGCTGCAGAATCCTGCATATGGTACCCTAGATCGTATCTAGATTCGGTTCCGGAGAGTCTTAAAGAGCACACCGAAGGTTGAGTTGCGTCAGAGTGCGTTCTAAACAGCGAATCGAAAAAAAGAACACTTTCTTCAAAAGCAAAACAGGTACTTCAAAAAAACAGTACCGAACACCAAATAAGAATCGAACAGATCAGAACAGAATATGTTCCAGCCAGCTATACAGCAATATTTTCTTCCTCACACCGGTGTACTTCATGTACAGGTTCTGTTTTACTCGCCTTTATCGTAGACAAAAGCTGGATATTGGCCGTTCGCCCTGAGTTTATCTCGGGCAAGCAATGATTCCTCAAGAGACTGGTCTTCAAATTGCTTCGATTATCGCTTTTGAAACAGGAAACAATTTTGCAACCGATACACTGATGCAGGGAATAGTCAGAAGCCTGAAGCTAGGGAAATTACCTTTTGAGGGAATGAAAGGGAAGAAGGAATGTCGGGAAAGGAACAATGTATGATCGTTCTTCTTTTGTAGTAGGATCGATAACGGGGTTCCGGTGAGCGGGATACCTTTTTGGACATACGATTGTGGGTGTAACGTTCAACAGTATCTCGACTAAGAAAATATCTTTGAGATAAGTTATCCTATTCATAAGGCTATTCTGATTGCTGAACTCCAACTTTGCACTGTTTAGAGTACGCTCAAGAGTCTCTTAATGGTGGTGATAAATTGAATCCGAATTTGCTTACCAAATTGAGTGAAGTTTTGCATTATGCAAAAATCGTATGCAAATCTGCCGTTTAACGCTCTCCATTATACCTACCAAATCGTCTGCTGCCAATTCTCCTTAGAGCATGCAATGTGCATGAGTTAAGATAAACGACCTCATTGCAAGTCGTGGCTAGAAGGGAGCTGAGCTGAGAAGTCATTATGCAAGACGTGCTGGAAGCTGTTACCAGATAACTTAATATCCACGCTCGTCATAATAGGACGTATCACCCACAGGAGATTCGGGTTGATCAATTTTGATGTACAATAAGGGTCACTAGATCGATCTAATCATCCAGATCCCTGTTCTAGATCCAGTGTGGATCTAGATCACATCAGATCTGAATTATTGACGAAAACTGAAAAGTTCAAGTCTCAAAAATATATAGTTGGTTTAAAAACAGACACTTCTAAGCTTCAACATGCTTCTCTCATCAACCTTCTTTGCTAGAACCAAGCGACGATATGGAGATGTGATCCCTAGATCACTCTCTGATCGTGTTTGGACTGTGTGGATTACGCAAAAGACCAAACGTATGATCAGTCATTGTTGAGAGAAGCCGATTAATTAAAATTTAACTTGAACGAAAAGGAAACGGACAACATAATACAAATCAAACGAAATTTCCGAGGTTGGAGCCTCACTAAAAAAATATTTTTACAGTCTTTCACAACTGAACATCACCTACACGACCGGGGATAGCTACACTAGTCTCTCGAAATATCGCAGTTGAGATATCCTTTGGCGAACTGTCTCTATCAGCTGCAGGAAAAGGTCGTCTATACCTCTATGGGCTCAATGTAGGAAGGATATCTTGTCGCGGCAGAGATTTTACGTTCAACCCCTCGTATGATGGTTACAATACCGAGAGCGGCCTTTGAGTCAAAAAAAAATATATAGAAGCTCTCCAGGCAGTTTTCTTTTTTTTGTTTGGTTTCATTCAGGAGCTAATTACCGAGTGATTTCAGATTTTAGATTGGGTCAGAAATCTCTGCTCTTTGGTGCTCACCAAATGTGTTGCCGCTCTCTCTAAAAAGCTCCTTAGATGCGGTGATCATTTTCAATTCTCTGATCTAGATCCACCGCGGATCTAAGATCTGGATCTGGAGAGCCTCACAGATGAGCGTTATCTGTAAGCCATACTTATGGATTAGGGGTGAAAAGTATGCCCAATTTTCAGATGTATCTCTCACAACTACTAGAGGCCTATCCTCTTTCTTTTGGGCTTATACAACAGAAAGTCTTACTTGACCAAAACAATGTGATCCTCGGAAAGCCTTTTGCGGATAATGCAACACGATAAATTGCTCTCACACGTGGTCAATAACTGTCCAGTGGTTCGAGACTTTTGGAATCATCTTTCCAAGCACGAGCTCCCACAGCAGCATGGCCCATGGACGTAACAAAGGGATACAGACACTTCTGAGCTATAACTTATCATCAACTCCGTTTGCTAGAACCAAACGATGATAAGGGGACGTGATCGCTAGATCACCCTCTAAGCGTGTTTGGACTGTGCGGATTGAACGAATATCCAAATATATGATCACTCATCGCTTGCAAGTCTGAAGGACACCAAGCGGCAACTATTCTGGCTGATATAGAGATGCAATAAGATTGAATAAATTGTACACATCAAAAAGTACATATAGTTCATTTGGATGATTTATGCAATGAAACAGAAAAAAGACAATTAGTATGGGCTCACTTTTCTGCTAAGGGGGCCTATCGTCGAATTCTTACAAAGTATTATTTACCCTAGGCTGTGTGACTCAACATGTATGCTTTAATTCAATATTATTGTTGTCGAAATGGTCTGGCTTGAGATGATCCGCAAGACGAGAACGCTTTGAGAAATGGGGTTTCGAGTCTGCTCTTTTCTTGAACACAGATATCAAGACAACATGAAAAGGACAAATGTACTTTTACCCTAATCAACACATGGAAAACACTCGCATTAACCTAAAAAAGACATCAACAAGACCATCAACTGAGGCTCAAACTAAACTATACAACAGTACAAACAATTTTGTCAGCTCATTCAGCTCAGCTGACCTAGTCTGTCCTTCTCTCTCCATGACAGAGTCCCTCTTCAAGATACCCAGAATGAGTGGCTCAAAGGTCTGTAAAAGAGACCTCAGCATTTCGATACTGCGTTTGTTTGAAGGTCCTACAGAAAGGATAATTGCCGTTATAAGTTGAAAAACGGGCAACAGCACTTCGAAGTAAGAGACAGTCTTGGAAGAGAAACTGTCCATGAAAAGCGTAACAGTCTTTAAGGAATGAGGAGACTCTATAAAGTTGAGCTCGATTCCAAGGTCTGGATCTATATGCAAAAGCAAGCATTTTCCCAAAGTATTGACCAGTCCAGCCTGTAGGAGTCTTTGTGCGCCTGATTTGGTTTGAGCTATGCGCAGCATGAAGGAAATGGTTGTTTTGAAAGCTGTGAGCTCGTAAAGAAGCGTATCCATCGAGATACCCTGTTTAGCTGAAACATCATCTGACGAACACGCGACAAGCACTTGATCTGGACGCAACAGTGAGCCCGTTAAAGTAGACAAGTAGGCATTTTTCGCCATGTAATCCACGATGAAGTTGGATCTGATCTGGTCGTTCTCAAACAGACTGGAGCATTTGATGAGTGTTTCGAACAAGAGCAGAGAAGTAACACGGGAAGATCCTTTTCCGGAAATGGAGTCTGAGGACAGAACTTGAAGGAGCTTGGAGCCTGAAGAGCGGATCCATACCAGGAGCTCAGAAACAACTTTTGAGTTCCCGGAAAAGAGATTCAAGTACCGGGAACACAGAACGTAGAGGTCAGCTCGCAGATCGCCATTGGCCAAAGGAGCGCATATACCGTTTATACAGGTTTTGAACAATAGGAAAAGTCGCCCCGCGGTGGACATGTCTTTGGTGAGATCCTTTTCGCACCGATTATAGAGGAAAAGACAAAGCGAAACCAGTTCCTGGGCAAACGAGATGTTGAAGTCGAGATAGAAATCCGTTTTCAAAAGAGCCGCGTGAAGCAAATCAAGCAGAATGTTTTGTGGAGCTGTAAGTTGCACAAGGGTCGACCATGAGCGAATACACTCGAGCTGTTCTGTTTGAAATTGGTACATGGCTAGTTTCCCCTTTACATACGGACGGAGCGGCTCGTCCACTTTTGACAGGTCGTAGATACAGTTTGGGTCTGCGAAAGTGAAGGGGATATCCCCGATTTTGTCAAAGTTGTAGTTAGAGTACTCGGACGGGATAGCCGGAACAGAAGATTCTGGGAAATTAACTTGCAGCACGTCCAAAAGTAGCGCTAGTACGCTGGTGGAGTCCTTAGGCAGAGTTTTCAAGTCGCTCAAGGTGAGCAGCTGAAGCGACAAGGCTCTAGATTTTACCAGGAATATCAGCGGGCCGATAGTCGCGTCGTTGAGTGACTGGTGGACCCATGACGGCTTGACAGCAATTTCATGGAGAAGAGTCTCGAAAAGGTTTTTATCTTTGAAAACTCGCTGAACCGACAAGTCACGTGACACGTTTAAAAGGACCTGCAAGATGGATGAGCGAATTCTTTGCGTAGGGAAATCTAATAATTCCAGAGATTTCAAAAGCGACATCATTTCAGATAGAAGGAAAAAATCATCGTTGATCCCCAGCAAAAGCTGCGAGAGGCCGGTTTGGAGATTTTTGTTAAGGAATTCCAGCAGCAGCACTTTTAGGTCTAGAGTTTTGGGACCGTCAAAAGAGGAGCTCAGCTGCTCCGCGAACCCGTGTTTGATGCGAACACTGTCGTCGACGGTGGAAAAGACAGTAACAAGACGAGAAGCAAACTGATGGGTTTGCGAAAGCTTATACAAAAGAGACAATGCGTTTGTAGCAACATCAACATGTTCCGAGCCTGCGTAAAGACCCAGGTGCGCAACAAGTGGGAGCTCAAGAAGAAAAGCGTCTGCAAGAGAGCGAGCTTTTCCTGTAGCCAAGTCTAGACACCTCAACGCCTTTTCAGTCAAAACGACAGGCCGAGACTGCGGGTCTTGTCCGGTTATAGTGTCCAGACCAAGACTCGCTGTCTGGAAAAGAGCGGATTTGACCTTGGGCGAGTCTGCGCTTTTCAGTGCGCAAGCGTCCCACCTTTCGAGGGTTGAGGCAAATATGTCGAGAATCGGCAGCTTGATGGAATCGTCAGCTGAGGGCAGAACTTGCTCCAGAAGAAACTCAACATACTGAGCCTGCGAGTCTTCCTTTTGAACGAGCAAAACAAAGGCTAAAGTATCCACGGGTCCCTTGAGAGCCATGCATAGAGCCTGCTTTGTTTTGTGGCCCACTGTGGCGTACGAACCATAGACCCAGTGGTCCACAATGCTCCAAACCTGAGGAGAGGGAGCAAGAGAGGCCAGTATATAGAGGGCCGGTGCGATGATATCATTTTTCAGGAGCGCTTCTGTGAGCTTTAAGAGTTGCTGCTCGTTATGGGCCAGAAGCTCCAATCGCGTTGTTTCGCTGTTGGTGGCTACCTGAGCTATCAGATGCGCAATTCCGCTAATGATAAGCACATCGGGCCCTCCCAACGTGTCGTATATACTGGACCAGTTGACACGCGGGGTGAGGGAGATGTCTGCGTTCGACTGCAGAAAGTTGAACACATCAACGGGGTGAACCGAAGCTAAAGAGGATAGCATTACGCAAAACGTGGAAACCATCAACGGAGAGTTGGAGGCTGACCCCCATTCGAGAAATTCAACAACAGACTCTTTCTTTTCCCAAAAAAGATCACACACCTCCTTGTGATTGTCGCAGAGGTAGAATATAGTCATATAAAACCGTTCTAGATCCGCAGACTTGGCCACATGACTGAATTTTTCGCTTGAAAGAATCAGGTCCTCCTCTAGGTTGCGCATATGCGTCAGCAGAAACCGGCAGTCCTCGATAACTTTGACCGATAGCCGTGCAAGGCATCTTTGGAGAAACGGTGATGGCCCCGACGAGGATGAGGTGGACTCCAGACGTATGTCGATGAACTGCGGCACATGGCACTGCAAGAGAGCTCGGTAATTGTATAGAATGGGCTCTTTGGAGATTGCAAGGCACATGATCAGCTCTAAAGCGTTCGCCTCCACGAGCTTCATCAGAGGTTCGTAAACGCACGACTGAAATTGGTACTTTGTCCGACGCTCTTCTGACTGTTTGCACCACTCTATGAAGTAGACGAAAAAGGCAAACCCGATCGCGGCCTTTATGGGGCAGTCGTCAGCAGTATTTTTCGCAAACTGTGAATGCAGCTCTCCCATTTCCTCATCACTTACCCTCATGAGTTTTTCGCAGTATTTCAGTAGCCCTGGCACATAATGAACGATAAATGAGTCTTCTGGCTGAAACAATGCCACGTGATTTAGCACAGATGTAAACTGTGTACTTGTAGCCTTTATAGAGAACTCTCCACTTAGTATTTCTCCCAGAGTTTGGTGTTCTTTGAAAAGAAACCGTCTACGGGTGGATACGCCCTGCTGAAACGCCAAATTGGAGTAGTTGTCCAAGATCCTGGATCTCTGAACAAGCTGCTTGACATCTTCCAGTTCCTGTTCGACTTGCTTGAAACTCTGGAAAATGGTGTCAAAACTAGCTACGGGCTCTTCGCATGCGTTACAAAGGTACGATGCAATAAGCAGAATGTACTGTCTTCGCAGGTAAAGAACCGCCTTTCCCGATTCAGCCAGCGTAGCCCCCACAGTACTCAGGGAACTCTGACTGGCGTTATATAAAATTTCACAACTAACAACTTCGTCTAAATTCATCTCTTCTGAAAGATTCAAAGCTTCTGCTATGAAATCCCTGTTGAGCTCAAACTCCTGTTCTGTAGAAAATAGAACTTTTCCCGATTCCACCTTTTGTCGTGAAACACCACTCTTCGGGGGATGCACTATGAGACCTTCCAGATCACCCTTGAGCAATTGCAGTCCATGGCTGATCTGGGGCTGGTTGTTGCTGACTATGGCATTGTACAAGTCGGCAAACTCTAAGTGGCTCCAGTGCTTTGGCATGTTTGGTGAGTCTGGCGAGTTCGATCCCTGGAAGGGGGATTTTGTTTGAGAATCCGACGTAGTTGTGTGATTAAAATTATTCAATTTTTCTCTCTTAACGTATTAATCATGTCGTATGATTTCGATCTCTGCTCCTGCTAATCATTTTCTGTTAGAAGCTGAGCATATCGGCATAATTAGTGGCCTGCTATTCAAACCTGATCTCACCCAGTAAAATGTATGAAAAGTAGGTGCTCAAATCTCCATGAAGCAGCAGCAAAGGAGCTTGTAAGATACTAGCAGCAGTCCATCACCCAGCGTGTGTATACATTACGTAGCACATCAGGTGACGGCGGCTGAATAAAAAATGCCATGAAACGAGAACGTAATCGAACAACCCAACTCTCAAACCACAACCAAAGGCGACTTTAAGAAGACTTGATAAGTAAAATGACATGATTTGTGCATGACTTAGAAGATGAAAATGTCTGAGCTGTTGACTGGAGTCGTGATAGGAGGTGGTCTTTGCAAAGTCGCACTCAATTCAGACAACAGCTACTTTGAAACGATGTGATTTAACATTTCTAGCTAGGAAATGCTTCAATTTATGAGGCACGTGTCTAAGAGGTGGTGAGAGTACCATGTCAAGTTCTAATAAAACAGATATTATGGCACGAAGGTAGATTCGGACTCACTCCATGTGATGCAGGATATATACTCTATTTACATTGTGACGTACATGAAAATGAGGGAATGGCTTCATTTGAGACATTCGTTCTAGAGTTTACAGTGGACGCTTACTCTGGCGATTGATGTATGAATCAAAAGGGAGTCACTGCTTTGAGAAGTCTCATCGAGGTGGCTCTCTCCTTACGTGGCATTTTCCTTGGTGCAATATGAGACCGGGAAATGGCAGACGAGACGATGTTTTATAGTCTTTTCGACTTGTATTTGAAACTGGCTTCCACGATATTTTAGACTCTTTTTCTGGAGCTGTCACATGTTATAAAAGAGCTGTTTTCCATGAAGATCGTTACCAAGATCCTGGTCACGGGTTTCGTAATATTGATTAGTGAGACACCAGCTCAGATCTAGTGTGATGAATTGCTCTCACATTTTCCATAGGCTCGAGTCTTCTGGAATTATCTGAGCCCTACAGCAGCTCAAATAAAAATGCCCATGGACATAAACGGCACAGACACTTTAAGCTTAAAGATACTTCGCTTCATCAACCCTCCTTTTTAGCACCAAACGACGATATGGCGATACGATCCCTAGATCACTCTCGTGTTTGGACCGTGTGGATTACACAAAAGATCAAATGTGATTAGTAAACTTTAGGAAAGTCTCCGAAAGAAGCCGATTAATTCAATTGAACAAACGAGAGGCTATCAGACAACATGCAATACAAAACGAGCTTTAAGGGCCAGCAGATTAGATTTTTTTTCAGACCCCGGATCTAGATCAGATCAGATCCGAATTATTGGCGAACGTTGGAAAAGCCCAAGTCTCAAAAATGTATAGTTGGTTTGAGAACAGAGTTTTTCTTAGTAACATCTAGTTTGAATGTAAATATTATGTACAACGTATGATTGACCCTCTTTCGGAACTACAAAACATGAACGTGACAAATTTTTATTTGAGATCCAGGAAGATCTGATCTAGACTCGACTTGATCTTCTTCCAGAGCGCTGATCTAGATCCGACCCTCTGGATCTAGACCCGGATCTGGTGACCCTTAACGAGCATCTACATATTTTCCTCAAGTTTAAGGAAATTAAGAGGCAGTTATTCTGCCTGATATGGTGCAGATGAGTAAACATCGAATTTTGATTGGTTGATTACCTATTAAGGAGTAATTGATATAGTAAGGTTATTCTAGTTGAGTGAAATAAAACTGTTAGCGTCAGTGCTGTAATGCTCCAGATTGTTGGTGTCTATATTAAGTTTAGTTATTGTGAGAAAACGTGAATTGGCTATATCTCTGTTTCTATCTATCTTTGTCTCTCTTTTCGCAGTGTGCGAAAGCACCAATCTTATACGTCTACCGTCTGCATGCAGCCATTTCTCCCTTTTCCCGTTGACGCCGAAGTCAGAACCATTGAGGAACCAATCAGGTCGTTCGCATACGCCTCAGAATCCCAGAATCAATTTCGGGTCCGATTCTGGCGACATGATTCATACACATTACGTAGCTAATGCTGCAACTAATGCGTTAGCCAATAGCTTGCAGCTATCTGAATCTAATATCGGATGCCTCCGACCAAAAACTCACCAAGGGAAATTCGGGTTACCTTTCACGTAACCGCAGGACAATCCGGCCTTCCTGGGGAAGTATACTCAATACTATTATGTAACCCCACACATATGTTGCTGGCATATGCGGTCAATCGCATAGAGTGATGGAGCGATCATCTTGTATGGACTTATGCTAAGAGAGCCGACTGATCTCGAATCAAACTCTCTCCGTAGGACTGTTCACCTTAGTCACTACATGGAAGCAGGTATTAATATACTTTTTCCTATCCAGTACGCTATTGTACTGGACCACAGATGGGCTTTACGCCGTACGTGCTATCAAACAGTTAGTAACATATACTTCACTCACGTTCTGTATCCAACAAAAACTTTCACGTGAAAAAATCAAACGTCTTCTCTTGGGGCAATACTTTGATACCCAAGGATCGAATCTTCAAAGGTATAGGGCGATTGAACATTATGAACAATTTTTACTTTGATAATTGTTCTGAGGAAACAGCTTC
Source organism: Citeromyces hawaiiensis (assembly GCA_030567395.1). Lineage (NCBI taxonomy): Eukaryota > Fungi > Ascomycota > Pichiomycetes > Pichiales > Pichiaceae > Citeromyces > Citeromyces hawaiiensis. The sequence goes on from JAJLSF010000009.1 coordinate 83,518, forward strand.
AATTTACCACCTATATGCAGCCTAGCAGTATGTATGGCAAAAGAGACATATAGTTCCCAAAGCTCCCGCGTAGTAGCCAGATACGGGCAACATAAATAAAACTGTTTCCGCCTGAGAATACAGTGATTACATCGTTCTTTGACGCCGAGTGACATCTTTTTGTAGCATCGACATAATGTTCATATAATGGTGCAGTCATCAATAGAAGTTGATAGAAAATCAGGTTTGACCCGTCCAGGCTTAAAGCTCGAAATAATTCGCCACTCCAGAAGATGACTAGGTTCCAATTTGAACAAGTCTCCCAGGACAGACCCTCCCACCATCCGACCGAGACAGAATTGTAGTATAGTCTTCTTCTGAAGCTTTTTCGGCAGACGGTATAAGAGAAATAAGAGAGCTCACACAGCTAAAAATTACGTGAAGGTATCTCCATGCTGTTCTGAAGTTAAAACGCCTAACCTTGTTCTTCCATCTCTTGTCTGATTTTCTAGAGTCTGATTTTCTAGAATTTTCTAATGTCTACAATTAATGCTTCAATTAATGCTTCAATTAAATAAATCCTAATATACAAGCCAGCTCACCCCAAATAAAAAAACCTGCAAGCCTGGCTCCTCACGTGTTCACACTCTCTATCGTCTGCAGTCCGTCACTGCCCCCCTTTGAAGAAAAATCCGAGATGATTTGCTTTAGCTGAGCACGCCGAACCGGCTTGGAGAGAAACCCGCTCATGCCAGCTTCCAGACAAACCTTCACGTTTGACTCGTCTGCAAAAGCGGTGAGCGCTATTATGGGACAGCAGCACTTGCCCGTGGATCTAATAGCTTTTGTAGCGCCTAGTCCATCGAGTTTGGGCATCTGAACATCCATGAATATAATTTCAAACGGCTCTACCGCCTCGTTAAACTTCTCCACCGCCTCGTTCCCGTCGCATGCCAGCGTAATATTCTCATACCCTTCCAGCTTGAGCATCCGCTTAATCACCTCCTGGTTGACAGAGTTGTCCTCAGCCACAAGGATGCGCAGCCGCTTGCACCGGTCGGTATCGGACAGCGCTTCGTCAAAGTAGGAGCTCACCCCGGGGCCGTTGTTGTTGAAAGAGGAGGACGTCACCATGATGTCGTGTCTCGAGGAAAACGGCTGTATGGATTCGAGGTTCAAGCGAAGATTGTTCTTGTTGCGTTCCGGAGACTTTTCCCGACTCGCAGGAGACGGTGTATCATCTACGTTGAAGTCGTCATCATACATGGCAGCTTCGTCGCTTGCAGATATGTTGACCTGCCCCGTTTGAACAAGGGGAATACGGAAAAAAAACGTACTTCCTTGTCCTATTTGGGACTCAAGAGTCAGCGTTCCATTCATCATCGTGGCAAGTTGTCGGCAGATAGAAAGACCCAATCCTGTTCCGCCGTACGAACGAGAGAGCGTCTGATCTCCTTGAACAAAGGGCTCAAAAACTCGTTCTTGAAGCTTTTCGTCAATCCCCGGCCCTGTATCGTGAACGGTGATCTGGATGACCCATTTTTTGTTGCACGGTTCAACCTCGTTGCAGTTGACAACGATCTGCTCTTCTGTGTCAGAATGAGAGTCAGAGCTCTCATACTGCAAAGTGGTCATAGTGGAAACACTATCGCGGTTTCTTGAGTCGTCCTTTGAGCCTACAAAAACGTGTTGGTGATCAGCGTCTTGAGACCTCTCCGAGTCGTACTCTCCCAAAAGCTTCACATCCACAGAAACCTGTCCCGAGTCCGGGGTGAACTTGAGCGCGTTGCTAACGAGGTTCATGATAACTTGAATGATGCGGTTTGAATCACCTAAAAAAACCATCCGACGCAGAACGTTGGGTTTAACCGTTATCGAAAGCTGCACGTTTTGGTCCTGCGCCAGTTTCCCAAAGATAGAGTTGATCTGCAGAACAACCTCCATGATCTGGAAATCTCGCATCTCGAGCTTTGACCGGTTAAGCGTGTTTTTACTAAAAGTGAGCAGCTCGGTTAGAATGTGAAGGAGAAGCTCACCTGAACGGGAAATCAACTTGAGTGAGTCTTTAACCTTGGAAGAATCTTCCTCGTCCATCGCCACAGCTGTCATACCGAGAATCCCGTTAAGCGGAGTTCTCAGTTCATGGGATATATTAGCTATGAAAACCGTTTTCGCCTCGTTGGCAGCTTCCGCCTGAACTTTGGCCACCTCCAGTTCCCGCGTTCTGTCTTTGACACGGTCCTCCAAGTTGGAGTACTGTCTGTCAAGCTCGTCAGTCATAGTGTTGAAAGTGTAGGTGAGTTCAGTGAGTTCGTCTTTGAAAAGTTTCCGCTCCTCGGGCACACGCAAGATGGTTGCTCTGGCTCGCGATTCGAAATCAGAAGACCCCGTCGAAGTTCTTGCCTTGCTCAAGCTTTTCTCTACAGTTGGCGACGTAAACCCGGAAAAGGGGTCTTCTCCCTTGCGTTTTTTGTGCTTTCTCCGTCGTTGGCCCAGCCCGCGTCCGTATGTGATATCTTCTGTGGCTTTCTGCAGTTTTACAATGGGGCGCACGCCGAAATGAGCCAACGGGAACGTTATTATAGCCATAAAAGCACCAATCCCGATAACGGTGCCGATAATTATCTTGATTAGCCCATTTATCGGCTGTAAAAAAGCGGCTCGTCGTTGTTCCACTACAACGACCCACCCGGAGACTTGGTTTAGCTCCCCGGACCAGCCTATGGCCATTTGCTCACCGAGCGGGGTACGGATTTTGGAGTCGAGTCCCGATGAACCACTTCCCATATAAATCTGCTGCAACGGATAAAAAGAATTGATCGAATAGGTGTTGTTGATCACATCCGGCTCCTCTCCTTCGGGAATCCACGCGTAACGGAACCCGGTAACGTTGCTAATGTTGGAAGGGTTCATGATGGGCCTGAAGACAGAAGTTCGCGAGTCCTCAAGAACTTGCGTGCTGTTTACAATACTCTTATACGATGTGCCGGATATCACCGCAGTCAGGTACCCGGAAAGATTCGGACCGTTTAAAATAATAGAAGCGTTGGCGTATACGGGAATTGTTAAAGAGAAAAAGGTTGCTGTGGTATTCAGAACGGGACCCGAGATGAGCTGACTCCGAGTTCTCAGTTCCTCAGGAACAGTGGCATTTACTGCGTCTAAGGGAAATAGAACCTCTTCCAAATCCTCGGCAAACTCGCCCGTCGTGGCGTTTACCATCTGGTTGAGAAATAGGTCGTACAGACGCGCTTCCACAAACACCTCTGACGAATCGAGAAACGATTCCAGTATGTTCTTTGATTCCTGAGTAGACGAGTCGTTTGCGTTGCCAACTTTTTCGCTTACAAGCGCGTCTTCAATGGCATCCCGTGTAGAGAGCCAGTAAACCTGGTAGTAGTGATAGATGAGACTTTGCTCTAGTTGAGACGCTTTCAACTGAGATACAACTTCCAACCGCTCGGCTCGCGATTGCGTAAAGTGGGATGTGAAGTAGACACCGGTGACTACCGCTAGAATCAGCAGAGAGACAAGCGTGAAGCAGCATACTAGGATGATGAGCTGGGATCGTATCCCAATGCTTATTCTTCGCATGGTGTGCGGAGGTGAGAAAGTTGAAGATGCAGTTATATTGCGACCAAGCGCAGGCTTAGGAGCTTGTAAAGTCAGAAAAATATGCCATTTGATAGAGTGAATTTCAGTAGCCTTACAGAAAATGTGATCTGCGTAGGCCTTGATGGGAGGAACCGAAAGCTGAAGAGCTGTACACCTTGAGTAACTTTTTTTTAATAAAAGGATCATTAAATAAAGTATGGTGGACAATAATGTCTGCAAACAGTATGAAGGGGATAATTATTCTTAATATAGCATCGATTACCCAGTCCCCTACATAGCAGATATCGTCAAGTCTCCGATTCTTTTTTTGATCAGCTAGTGTTTTTCCCACCTGCTATTCTCGGTTCCGCAGAAGGACTAGCCAGTCGTAGGTTACCGTATAATTTGCTCTGCATAGATCATTGAAAGAGCCACCAGGAATCATGCCAAACTCTGAATGCTCTACCCACTAGTACATTTTTCTCTTTAAGCACGACAAGGAGTCGGGTGTGAAGATAGGGCGGGAGCCGAAGACTCTCGTCAGTATATTACATTAATGTAATAAGTCGATGATCAGGTTGAGATGACCGGGTGCGCGTCTGAATCTGATCTATCAGTAGTGCTGACCTGACCATGCCTTCTTTTATTCTCATCTTCCTCTCTTTTCAATCTTTCCTTTTCGGCTAATCGCGATCGTAGGATCTCTAGAGCCTTAGCCTTATTCTTATGCTGTGATCGCTCATCTTGGATCATAACGACAATCCCGGTCGGTATATGCGTGATCCTTACTGCTGACTCAGTGGTATTTACATGTTGTCCGCCCGAACCTGAAGCTCTCATTACATCAATTCTCAATTCACCGTCTTTGAATCTTTTTTCCGTAGTTACTCAAGAAGTAGTGATCAAGCGTTACTACGATTACTACAATTCGTAGAGCAATAGGTATCGGGCCGAGAGCTCGGACTTAGGCCATACCGCATCTGCGAAGTCTAGGGGCTGGCAGCATAGGTAGGTACACGCGAGTCGTGCTGGTGTTTGACCTTGAATCGTGACAAAAACAAGCAATCAAAGATCTTAGATGCGACTGCAATGCAAGCAAGTTTGGCATTATTTCCGCTTTCCTGCTAGTTGAGTTTTCAGGCATTGCAGCAATAGATTCAGATACATCCAAAGAAAGCCTAGAGTCCTTGTCTCTTTAAAAGAGAGGCCAGCCGCGTTTAAAGATGGCGACAGGTTTCCAGAAGCACCGGAAGTGATCTTAAACGAAACGCTCTCTCAGCTAATGGAGACATACGGCTTGATGAGCAATATCGATCAGGTGGAGGTTAAAGGAACCCTTCAAGCTCATCCAGAGCGAACAAAAGTGCGTGAAACGAGAACACTGCGTAAGCCACCAATGCTGAACCTGACTATGTATGGACTGGTGGATTCTGACAACTTTGAGTGAGTGCCAGCAAAGAAATGCTTCAAAAAGATTTGGCTCCAGGAATCCAGATTTTTCGAAATCTATAAGAAGTTTCGGGAACAAGGACTTCGGGAGGACCGGATAGTTGAACTGGATTATATGTTCTCTCAGAGAACTTACAGAGTCCGTACACCATTTTCACATTTGTTTCGCTCTCTTTGATTTTAAGAGACGCTTCGTTGCAATAATGCGATCCTATTGCAGAACATGCAAAGCATGATTCTTCAAAATTGCAATCCTTCTTGCTGTCAGCTGCCGCTATTCTCCATTTTGGCTATTTTTTGTAACTTTCTGGATAGATTGAACCATTGAGAGGGCCACGAGTAAGGGTCACCAGATCCAGGATCTAGAATGACAACCTCGCCTGTTTCTTCCAGATCGGCTGGCTGGTTTGTTTGTATCACTCCCGAGCATGAATATTTAGCGATGAGGCCTCGATCCACAGCCGACTACTCTATACAAAACGAGAAATATTATTCAACGGGACAAAAACACCAACCAACCTACTTACAAGAGGTACACCCTGAACAAACACTAATAAACGAAAAAACTCAAAACACTGATGAGTGCCATTTTTGCCCTTTCAATGATCATTGAGCTTGTCTTCAAAAGACACCTTGCGGTATCGTCGAATCCCCTCCTTATAACGTCCCTCTGTGACGGGGATAGCAACTGGGACGAGCTCTTCTTTGCAATCACGTTGGAAGAAAGTATACGTTTTGAGGAGGGCGACTTTCTCATCTCTTTATGACCCTTCCACACCCACACCACAGTCAAGCTGAGGATCCCAACAGTCATTCCGATAAGAAGTTTTGAGCCTTTTGAAAACGATTTTTTCGGCTTTTTAAAATGTTTATCGTTTCCCTTTCCCGTTTTCTTCCTAACCAAAGAGGTAGGGTATGACTGCCGCAAAACAATGGAAGATGCGTGTTCCAGTGGGAGACCTGCTCCTGATTGGGAACTGTACACCTGTTCCACCGCCTGGGAAAACTTCTGGGAATCGACATTGGAGAGAAAGTGAATTAGCTGAAACAAATCGTCATCTTCGTTCTGCAGCCTGATGGGATTGCATAGATATTTTGCAGATTTATGAGCGATTTGACTTGTGCCGATTAAAATCGGTATAGTGGGTATACTTAACAGGTCTGGTAAAATACGATTTTCGTCGTTTAGTACCAGAATTAGAAGTGAAGCTTTTTTTTTCACAAACTCGACATTTTTCAAACTTTTACGATACCTTTTCAAGCGGTCTACAATTTTATCGGAATCGTCACCAACCACTTGAACTCTCAGCAAACCGTTGTTGAAGGAAACTTTTGGCATGATGAACGAGGGCACGGAATCGTGGTGGGAGTCTGTCGATTCAGCGGAATCCTCCAAAACCGCATCCTCCAAAACTGCATCTTCCAAAACTGCATCTTCCAGGATTTCCACACTTATGCAATCCTCTGCATCGGAAGTGGATAAAACTGAAGAGGCTCTGTTTTTCGATTTGCACCGGAATCCTTCCAGAGATGATGTACTGGAAGATACAGACTGCCACGACGTTATGGAAAAGTCTGGGTTCATCAAATGGGAAGGAGGCTCTTCAAACTCGAGCTGCGGGTGATTTAGAGCATCAAGCACAGAGTTGTGCGGAGAAAATATACCCGTAGACTGATTCCGAAAGCTCTCGTTTTGTTGAATATTTTCGTTGAAGGAGTTCGACATGGTTTGCTGTCGCCACTATCTTATCGCGCAATGTCTCAAAGAGGAGAATGATGTGCGGATGACCGTTAGATAAGCTGTGTCAAAAGGTAGTGCAAAGCCGAACCTGAACCTACCTGAACCTACCTGAACCGCCAAAGCGAAGCGAGGCGGTGAAGCATTTTTGGCGACATAAGTTACCCTTATTTCAAGAGGGGTGCACGAATAAATGGTAAAGTGTGGTTTACGTAATGTTTGTGACAAGCTTTTGAACGAGCCTACTAAATCTAACTTGAAAGACTCTTTTGATCAAACATAGAATAGGCATGCATGTCGGTGTAGGCTAAGTTCCTCACGCATTAGGCCAGCTTAACATTATTTTTTTTTAACGGCACAGAGCTTATTCAACGAGTATTGACGAGGATGGGTCGATAGCGATACCATGATGCAGGTATAAACCGATCAGAGTAGATGCAACCCTCTCAACATACGCCTGCCCCACTCGAAACCCTTGATGGTAATATCTCGCCATAGAAAGGTCATAGAGTAATGTATGAGTGTTGGCGTTGACGATCTAGGAACATTGGGGACTACGTTTTTACTATTTCTTGACGTGAGAAGTTTAATTCGCCAACGTCGCCTTGGATCGTATCGGGACTGGTGAGATCATTGTTCGTAGTCATACTTAGATTTATAGTGAAAATGTTAATTGTTTGTTAATGAATTTATTATTCTCTCTCTTTTCTCTCACTGTCCCAATAAGTGGGCAGAACTCCCATTATACTAGTTGCCGAGCTGCCAATTTTTCCTCCGTTATACAATCCTATGCATGAGACGTTATTTGGGGCCAATGTTATTGGTCCACATCCTATTTCATGGGCACCGAGTCATTAATTCTGACTTTGTCCTAAATCACTGCATATGCAGCGTGCCTGACAGAGTTCCTTGTGCCAGAACTTCGACGTCAACCTATTGTAGTCGACCTAAATTTATATGGAGGAGATTCGGCTCATGAGTTGTATGAATCCAGGCCTCAGTGGCCTGTGGAGCGGTCTCGTTTGCGATTCTCTACTCCTCATACATTGCAGTGCATATGCATGGTCTCTTGCCAAAGGGAGACTATGCTCATTATCATCCCTTCAAGGAAGCTGATTATTTCCGCCATTCTTACTTCCGTGGAAGGTGGTGTTGTACCATTACTCCTTCCGTCCGACTTTTACGGAGTGACTAGCCGGATTTATAGTATGATGCTGTTTTGGCGTTAGTACTGTTGTAGATACTTACTCCTATGATGACACCATTATATGGATGAGTAACTGTTATGATAAAATTCGTATCATCTATGATAAAACCTCATAATCTTTCGATCCCATATCGTCAGGATTCTCTCTACATAATCTTCATTTTCATGCACACCATGAGACTGGCGAACGTTCTTATATGTACCGTCTGCATGCAGCCACTTCTCTTTTCCAACAATGTGTTTAGGAAAGAAATAGCTTAGGATAGACATCTGGGTGACGGTTCTTTCTTGGTGGCTCTGCCTACACAAACGGTAGTGGGCGTAAAGTCGAATTAATGTATAAAGTAAGAGAAATACGAGATGAGTTGTCCTTAAAGCTGGGTTATTCTGATTGCTCTAAATTTGCACTAGTATGACTTCACGAGTCTCTTGCTGGCATATGGCTATATCAGATAATTGTATGGTCAAACTCTCTCTTTATACCAAGCCGTCTGCTGTCAATTCCCACTAACGCATGCGATGTGAATGCGTGCAAAGTCTCGAGCACAAAATGACTTGCAAATGCTACCTAAAATGGAGCCGAGCTAAGCATTCTAGACTAACGCAAGACATGCTGGCGAAACATCACCCACAGTAGATTCGGGTTTTTGGATATGATGTACAATCATCGGCCTCAATTGACCTTCAAGAGGAAAAAGTACATAAATTAAAGTTGCACAAGTGCAGAACTCTTTTGAGCTGCAGGAGCTTTCTGCTGCCTTTACAGCTTTACCTCAGGATAAAAGTTCGATTTAGATCTTTCATCGGCCGCATTCGCTGGCCTCATGCAGAAGTCTTATAGTACGTTCTGGCCGATGATGGCTTGAGGTGCACTTCAGGCTATATAACCAAAGAAACACGAGATAAACCTACACCAGCACAGAGTTGCAGAACCAATCTTCCATGGAATCCAGAGGTTTAGAGTTTTGACCGCAACGCAAGACGGATTGAAGCTGCGAAACGTTTGCAAAGTGTATTTATTTGTGTTGAATAGAATAGGTAAAAGACCGTAATTGAAGGACAGTTTTCATTGTTTCCCGGTGAAATACTGAGACGCCTTGACTTCTTAGATATCTGGCCTCTTCGAGGCACAAAGGTACCTTTTATCTATAGAGAGAGCAGTTTTTTCTATTCCCTCACCCAAAATTTTCGGAATGAAGGATGTCCGAACTTCTAGTGTTTGTCGAATAAATCATTTCTGAGTTGACAATATAAGTCTCATTTTTCTCTCACAGATTAGGTGAGATCACAAATGACACCATAAACCGCCCAAGACTGTCAGCATAGGAGTAAGTATCTACAACGTTACTAACGTCAAAACAGCATCATAATATTAATCCAGTTAGTCACTCCGTAAAAATCGGATGGAAGGAGTAATGGTACAACACCATCTTCCACGGAAGTAAGAATGGCGGAAATAATCAGCTTCCTTGAAGGGATGATAATGAGCATAGTCTCCCTTTGGCATAAGACCATGCATATGCACTGCAATGTATGAGGAGTAGAGAATCGCAAACGAGACCGCTCCACAGGCCACTGAGGCTTCCTACAACTCATGAACCCGAATCTCCTCCGTATTAATTAAGGTCGACTACAATAGGTTGACGCCAAAGTTCTGCCGCAAGGAACTCTGGCAGGCACGCTGCATATGCAGTAATTTAGGACCAAGTCAGAATTAATGACTCGGCACCTATGAAATAGGATCTGGACCGATACTATTGGCTCCAAATAATGTCTCATGCATAATATCGCATAACGGAGGAAAAATTGGCAGCTCGGCAACTTGGTAGTATATAATGGTAGTTCTGCCCACTTATTGGGATAGGCAGAAAATACAGAGAAAAGAGAGAATAATAAACTCATTCACAAACAATTAACATTTTTGCCATAAATCTAAGTATGACTACTAACAGTGATATCACCAGTCCCGATACGATCCTAGGCGACGTTGGCAAATTAAACTTCCCACGTCAAGAAAGACACCTACTATGGAGCAGAAAGCTGCCCCTTCTCTTTCTCAAGCAGTTGCACAAGTCTAGAACCCAATGGAGCCCAAACTTGCATAGTGAACGCCTCAATCATGCACTTCTCCTAAACATCCGAGATGTGGCCTTTAGCTATTGCTTGGAAAAATCTCTCCTGTGCAGAATGACTGGCACCAGCCAACGAAAAAAGTGGATCGCCTTCAAAGTAGCTTCGATTTCAGATTGAGCAGCATTCAAGAAGGTAAAGTTGCGTAAGGCTTATTGAAATGTTTTCCTCTCAAAGCTTTCAAAGAAGTCGAGTGAGACTGGCCATCAGAAGAAGAAATATCTTGATACATTCTGATGGTTCTGTTGCACGGTGAGTCCATGTCGATATCATCTGACGTCGATACAAAATCTCACGTGAGCATTCGCCTTCTAAGTACATAAGGCCACTGCCGCTGTCTCTTGAAGGTTTTGTCTTTTACGTAGATATCGATACTATACTGTGTTTTGATTCATAGCTGCCCCTTTGGCCACATTCACACTCAACGACCGCCCTTTTCATTTGCCATTTCCTAGCCTGCTACAGACCCTGTCCTACCTCGACGAGCAGTACCAGACGCATCAACGCTACTCCCTACAAAGCGCTGATAGTTCAAGCCGTTAACGGGGGATGGAAAGGAAAGAAGTTTGGACGTAACTCTCTTGTAAGAGCTGGCTCTCAAGTTGATGTAGGGCCATATCTGCAAAGAGACAGCAAAAGAGACTGTAATTCAAACCTTAGTCGAGGTTATATCTCACTGTATAATGACATTCTTTAAAAGGCTTCAGCACATTATGTTTGCATGTATCAAGCACTCAACAATCACTCCTCTGTATAGAGTCATCAAACGAGCATTGTTCGAGATCAGATGATGCCTTTCCCAAATAATAGCTATCATCAGTCCATTAAAGCATAATCATTGGATGTGTTTGAGAAAAACAACAGCCTTACAATCCCACAAGACAAAAATATCAATGACATTTAGTAACTACACATGAGGACCCGCCGATAGCACTTCGCTTGTTGTTTCTGATGCGTACTTTTCAAAGTTCTGAACGAAAAGCTTTGCCAGTGCTTTAATTTCCCCCTCGAAAGCGGCTGGACCGTCTGACCAGCATCTTGAAGGATTCAAGAGCTCGCTAGGAACCCCGGAAACAGCTTTGGGAACAGATAGCCCAAACACAGGGTAATCTTCGTACTCGGCTTTAGCAAGACTCCCATCGTGGATAGCATCGAGAATCTTCCTTGTGTATTTCAAGGGACACCGTTTCCCGCCTTTAGCAACAGAGCTTCCAGTCCAGCCGGTGTTGAGCAGCCATGCGTTAGCCTTATGGTGACTGATCTTGTCAGACAACTGCTGGGCATATTTCATAGGATGGAGCACCAGGAAAGGCTGACCGAAACAAGCGGAGAAAGTGGCCTCTGGCTCAGTGACTCCGTCTTCTGTTCCTGCCATCTTGGAAGTGTACCCTGAGATAAAATGGTACATCACCTGTGCATTGGAGAGCCTGGAGATGGGAGGCAGAACTCCTCTGGCATCGCAAGTCAAAAGAACAATGTTGGTAGGATGCTCGTCGGCAAGACACGGGATCTTTGCTGAGGGAACATAGTCAATGGGGTAAGCGCAACGGGTGTTTTCAGTAATGGTTTTATCTGTGTAATCCACAACTTTTGTCAGTCTATCGTAAACGACGTTTTCCAAGACTGCACCAAACTTGATGGCATTGAAAATTTCAGGTTCCCGTTCAGGCGAAAGATCAACACACTTGGCGTAACAACCTCCTTCCACATTGAAAACTCCGTGTTCGGACCAGCAGTGCTCGTCATCTCCAATGAGCTTTCTGTGTGGATCAGCAGATAAAGTTGTTTTACCCGTTCCAGACAGCCCAAAGAACAGAGTAACGTCTCCATTCTTAATTCCCTGGTTGGCAGAAGAATGCAAAGTCAAAATATCGTAACGCACTGGCATCAAGTAGAACATCACGGTCAAAATACCCTTTTTCATCTCACCAGCGTACTCTGTTCCCAAAATAACCATTTCCATCGATTTAAAATTGATTTCCACAGAAGTGGATGAAGTCATTCCTTTGGTGTGAACATTGGCAGGGAATTGTCCAGCATTCCAAATGACAAAGTCGGGTTCACCAAAATTTTTCAGTTCCTCTTCAGTTGGCTGAATAAGCATATTTTTCATAAACAAGGCATGATAAGCTCTCGCACACACAACTCTGACTTTTAGCCTGTAACGTGGATCCCATCCGGCAAACGCATCGATAACAAAGATTTTTTCTCTCGTTCTCAAGTAATCAATAGCTCTGGCCTTGGAAATTTTCCATGTCAACTCGTCAACTTTCTTATTCACGGGACCCCACCAAATATGATCTCTTGAAGTTTCCTCATCCACAAGACGTTTATCACTGGGAGATCTACCGGTTTTCTTACCGGAATACGCAATCAATGCTCCGGTGGAGGTGATTTTCGTTCCCTTCTCCTTCAATCCGTCCTCGTACAATGTGGCAGTGGCAGCATTGTGACGAATAAGGGCATCTGGATTCAGTCCTAAAGACGCGATAGCAGAGTACTCGGCTGAAATCGCCTTCTGGTATCTGACATCCTTCTCTTTGCTTGTGTGGTTCTGCAAGTCAATTGCTGTAGGTGCCATTGTGATTTGTATATTGTGTGGGGATTTTAGGGGTTATTTATACTGCATTTTTGTGCGTTTCCCCGGACTTTTCCAATAGGGTATTTCCACCCGAGTTTCTCCGACCCTGCATGAAAACAATCCGGGGTGCGCCATCCCCTCATCTTTTGGAAGAAGAAAACATCAGAGACTGATGCGAGGATAGACTCGCCACGAGACAGACATAGAACGAAATTTTGATTTCAAGCATCCTTCATTCACTTCTGGCAAAAAGGTTTGTCTCAGTGCCGATCTGTGGACCAAAGGCGTCACGTGACCCTCGGCCTGAGGGGATGCGAGCTGCAGGTTGCTGAAGCCCCGGGAAACCGGCTTAATGCAGAAGGTCACGTGAGCGGTGATGAAGCTTGGAGATTTCCAGTATAAGTAGGGCACATTTAGCTTTTGATGTCATATATCAACCAAGGTTCTTAAACATTGCCTATCCAGTAGATGTAGTTTTCAGGTCCACTGCTCATATATAGCTAGTTTGCGTCATTCATTCCATAGATCTGAGTGATCTGTGAGCTTCATATTCAAACAAACCGGTAATTTGCAGGTATTTGATGAACAAGCTTGACAAGTCTTTCTAAAGTAGTGATGTGTCGGTTAAGAAGGTGGGGAAAATCAAAGGTTGATTATTCTAACACTCACCTTTAGAAATATCTAATTACCACTTTAATGGAGCAATTTGAAGAAATGATGTGAGGAAGCCAAAACCGACGGCATCCAAAATCCAAAATTACAGTGACTCAATTTTTGAATTTGGATTGGGAAAAAATGTGTATTTGTCAGCATAGGAGTAAGTATCTACAACAATACTAACGTCAAAACAGCATCATACTATAAATCCAGTCAGTCACTCCGTAAAAATCGGATGGAAGGAGCAATGGTACAACACCACCTTCCACGGAAGTAGGAATGGCGGAAATAGTCAGCTTCCTTGAAGGGATGATAATGAGCATAGTCTCCCTTCGGCATAAGACCAATACATCATGCTCCACTGCGTCATGCAGTAGACCATGCATATGCACTGCAATGTATGAGGAGTAGTGAGTCGCAAACCAGACCGCTCCACAGGCCACTGAGGCCTGGGTTCATACAACTCATGAACCCAAATCTCCTCCGTATTAATTCAAGTCAACTACAATAGGTTGACGCCGAAGTTCTGGCACAGGGAACTCTGGCAGGCACGCTGCATATGCAGTAATTTACGACCAAGTCAGAATTAATGACTTCGCGCCCATGAAATAGGATTTGGACCAATACTATTGGTTCCAAATTACGTCTCATGCATAGGATTGCATAACGGAGGAAAAATTGGCAGCTCGGCAACTTGGTAGTATATAATTGGAGTTGTTCCCTCTTATTGGGAGACACACAATACAGAGAGAAAAGAGAGAATAATAGACTCATTCACAAACAATTAACATTCGTGCTATAAATCTAAGTATGACTACTAACAATGATATCACCACTCCCGATACGATCCTGGGCGACGTTGGCGAATTATACTTCCCACGTCAAGATGTACACTATATAACCCTCCAAGTCCACCTGAAATGAATATGGTGAGATCATATTGCGACGTATGGAGTGAGATTTTCCATGTTAACATTGCGCGATTCTTTTCTCGGAAAGTCTTGCCAGCATTCTCCTTCGTCTCTTGCAGATCAATCAAGTCCAGTCGGTGACCAGCAGACCATCCTTTGACCGCTTTGGCATGTATACTTTGAGGTAGAGGTATCCTGGAAAATCTAAAGCATCCAGGAAAGACATTAAGTCATTGATACTATCAATGAGAATGTCTCTTTCAGAATCTCAATACTGAAGGCGTAGTTTTTCCTTTCACCACTCAGCTGCACTTGAAGTATACTAGCTCCACCTTAGAGAAGGCATAGGAAAAGGCCAAAGTTGAAAGGCAGAAGACAGGCCAACCGTCAAGGAAAATCTCCTTTTCTATATCGTCCTTGATGTTATTCTCATTAATCCAGGAGGAGGGATGTATGGTTACCGTCTGTCAAGATCTCACGCTGTTGTCAAGTCCTAAAGTACCGATTTCAGTTAGCTGGAGTGCCAAAGAAGCTTGAGGCAATCTCACTTGGCGGAGGTAAATTTACTCGCTGCTCTACTACAGACGAGCGACGACGCCGCCAGTACAAAAGACTGTCATGGATGAATGCCCAGGTCGGCCGCACTGAGACTCCATCTTGAGGACACTAAAGAGGCAGCTATCAATGCTATGAAAGAGGTAGCTATCAAACAGCTATGAACAATTGGGCACCAGACGACTGAAACCTCGCAATAATTAGGAGTCAATCTTCAGCAACTAGGTCCTCACCTTGAACAGTTTCTGAGCCACAACCAATCCTACTTGCATTCGCCACATCTGATGCCTTAAAAAGTCAGTCCTTACGTCCTGTCCATGCTTTATTCTCGATGATATTATACCGGGAGATACACAGCTATTAGTCCAAGCGAGTTTCACAGTGCATGTATTAAGATCACGTACAGAGATGATTCATACGCCTACATCCCACAGTACTGCTAATGCGGCAAGTTTTGACGATACAGTTAATCTCCATCAAACTTCCGTATTCCCTCCGCTTCTTCTCCTCGCCCACAGCTGTCACGGCCCTTCTTCCACCATTTCCCAACGCCAAATTCACAGATCTGGGTTGCTTCTTTCCCTGGTTCCTATCATTAACCTGCAATCAATAGCTTTACATTCGTCTCACTTGTTGTACCTCAAGCTCGCACAGTAGCTTTTAGCCGGCGAATCTGAAGGAGTTGACAAATTGATCGATTGCTGGATTCGCAGAGGAAGGGTTAATAATCGACTCTGCAAGAGGATTGTAGCTTCAATGTGTGAGGCTATTTTGTTCAAAACGATAATCAACCGACTACTCGTTGCTCGACGAGATATGGTGGCAGCTGCTTTCCACCTATCTCTTTGGAGCTTGTGGATATTTAGCGACGAGCTGCATCTACGACATTATTCATCTCCAGAAAATGGTGGGGTCGGCAAAAAGTGGCAAGTCTTTTTGAATCGGTTGCACTGTTGGATCGAATGGTCCAAAATACGATGCCTGTGACAGCACAAAGCAAAAAGCTGGGCTCAACATCAAAAAATAAAAAATTCGCCTTATTATCCAGTGGCACATGGTGAGCTCACAGAGGTGATATTGTTCGTTTGAGCCCGAACTTTTCAATTGAAAGGCTCACATGTCGTAGTGGACGACCGTACGCCTTATCTTGATGATTCTCCTGATCAGGCGAAGATATACCGTCTGCATGGAGAGTCTCCCCCGTGACATTTGTAAATGGTATGGTCTATCCCGAGTACCTTAGCAGAAGGTCTACACGTCTTGGGGATTTGTTAACAAAGAGCGCTAGCTGCAAGTAAGGAACTGGGAAGCTAACCCGAAGAGTAAATATGCTGTGCTCTGCTTTGTATACTGCTACGTCATCATAAATCAAAGCTTCCTTTCTCAACAGGGAAGCCAAGATGTACGGATGTACCATCTGCCTATGTCCGATTACAGCTGCCTTAGAATAACGCCCTTCGAGCTATTCAAGTACAATGAGTTTCGAAATCCAGAGAACCGAAAGATGGAGAACAACAAGGAGATAGATATCGGTGGCGGGTTATCTATAAGCCGGTTCGAGTTGATTGTGATTAGTTCCTGCATGAAATTAAGGCTTCTCGGTGAATATATGAAAAGAGACCATGCATCCAATTCTCAAATGAATGTAAAAGAATGGAATAGAAACTTGTCCAAACTTTCGCTCATGTCCATCACCTTACTGCGTGCCACGATCATTTCGATTGTGTCGCAGCTCGATTCTAATCCATCTCTGATAGAGGCTGTACTTCATCCTCCAAACATGGCGTACCTCACACAGGCGTCATTTTATATTTGTTGCAAAGCTTTAGAGTGCCATTACCCTGAACTGGTGAGAGATATTGGCCTCACATTCCGGTTCATAGATGATACCCTACTGATGAGCTACAAGAGCTACGACTTGTTGGATATGATAACAGTAGACGAGAATCCGTCAGAAGAGTCTTGTAATAGTATTTATGCTGTTCCAAGAAAAGTAAAAGCAGAGCTAGAGATAAAAGTAAAAGAAATGGGCGATTCTTCGCCGAAAAACCCTTGGAAAATGATAAAACCCTACAAGGCTATCTTTACGCGGCGAGACGAGTCTGAGATCTACCAGTTTGAATCAACCATCATGGCGCTCACAGATTTCTGTATAGCTTCTCCTATAACTTTACCCACCAGAAAGCTTTGCGAACGTTTTTTGTCGAAAATTTTCCGTTCTGGATCGAACAACGAACCGCTTTTGGACTCCACTGTTCAAGAGTGTTTCCAGCTGGTGGACTTTGCCACGGTGTACACCAATGCGACTTTGATCCACCGCGTCAACACAATCATAACGTCTGCTATTTTCATTGTGCTCAAAGTGTTCAACGTTGATATCTTTACAAATCAGTCGGGAGAAGAGTTTGAGTGGTGGTATAATTTTGATGTAACCAGTGAAGACTTGGGCCATTGCATCATTTTGCTGCTGCAGGCCAGAGAAACGAGTCATGAACTGATAAAGTTTTTGGGTTGATCTCTGTCTGATGCTTATTCAGAGGGACTATTATACTATGCGACGAGGAGAAGAAATTTCAGTCATGCAGAGCATCAATCGCTCTTTATGCTGTTATATACAGGATATATTTTTGATACGTCTTACGAATAGACAAAAAAAGGGGTGTTTGAAGCCTTTTATTATAACTTGAAATGCCCTGCTGATTTTTTTTTCTTGTATTATGTACCGTATAGTCTGACTTGGACCTATTCGGAAAGATATTCTTGCTGCACGCAGTATAATTGATTTACTCGCCATATCCAACCAAAGCTGCCTTATATAGACAAAAGAATGTTGTTTAGAAAAACATTATCACCAAAACCAGCTAAGCAGTATGGGACTTCATCTCACTGAAAGCTTCCTGACAGTGAGTTCCTGCATTGTAATACTGCCTGCACATA